>JAWWMH010000010.1:0-15958 GCA_035049765.1 Desmognathus lycos | reverse complement strand
TTGGGAATGCCTTGGTTAGCAAATTGGAACCCAAAGATTGATTGGTCTCAAAGAACAATTCAAGTGGAAACTTTACCACCTTGTTACATCAATACTACTAAATCAGTAGTAGCAGAGAACTTTCCAGAACTCCTGACAGTATTTGATGCTAAAGAGGCTGATGTTTTACCACCACACCACGAGTATGATTGTCAGATCAATTTACTACCGGAAGCTAGTATACCATGTGGACGCATATATGCTCTTTCCCCTAAGGAAGACATTATACTCAAAGAATACATCAAGGACAATTTGCATAAAGGATTTATTAGGCCTTCCTCTTCCCCGGCTGGGGCGCCTCTCTTTTTCGTCCCTAAAAAAGATTGTGAGGAATTGAGACCATGTGTCGACTTTCGTCTACTTAATCTTATTACCATCAAAAATAAGTACCCCTTACCACTCATTCCAGTATTGCTAGACCAAATACAAGACGCAAAGTGGTTCACCAAGATCGACTTAAAAGGGGCCTACAATCTAATTCGGATGCGTGATGGGGATGAATGGAAAACAGCATTTAGAACTGCGCATGGTCACTTTGAATATCTGGTTATACCCATTGGCCTCTGTAATGCACCAGCATATTTCCATCATTTTGTTAATGATGTATTTCGAGAAATCCTCAACACATTCATGATAATATAGCTTGATGATATTCTGATATTCTCTAATACTTTCCAAGAGCATAAGAATCACATTAAACTGGTACTAGAAAAGGTTGTGCAAAACTGTCTTTAAGCTAAAGAATCCAAATGTCTCTTTTTTAAGGATCAAGGGCCCTTTTGGGGATACATTATATCACAACACGGTAGGGAAATGGATCCTAGCAAGGTACAGGCAATAATAGATTGGGAAGCTCCCCATAATGTAAAGGAATTACAGCTTTTTTGGGGGCTTGCCAATTTTTACCATCAGTATATTCTGTCCTATTCTGATGTGGTTATACCTCTAACGCAAGCTTTGAAAAGACAAAAGTTTCAGTGGTCCACAGAACAACAGTCTGCATTTGAGAAATTAAAAGCTGAGTTTATCCAGGCCTCAGTATTAGTCCATCCTGCCTTCACCCGACCTTTTATGGTGGAAGCTAACGCGTCTTCCAACACCTTTGGGGCCGTACTATCTCAAAAGAATGAACAACAGGAAATACACCCTATTGCCTTTTTCTCCAGGAAATTAAACACGTCAGAACAGAATTACACAATCTATGAAAGGGAGTTGTTGGCAATTAAAGAATCCCTGAAACAATCGCAACACTACCTAGAAGGGGCGGTTCATCCTGTTGCAATATATACGGACCACAAAAATCTTGAATTCCTGAAAAATCTAGCATGCCAGAATGGAAGACAGGCCCGATGGACACTGTTTTTCTCACATTTTGATTACGTTATTACATAAAAACCCGGTAATTGTAATGCTAGAGCAGATACACTATCAAGACAATTTCCCGAAGAGAGTAAAACTGATTGTACAAGCACAACTATCATTCCTAAGGGTCGTATCATCTGTGTAACTTCTCATGGTTTAACTTCGTTCCTCCAAGAAGTAAAGAATAGTTACACTGCACAAGAAAAGGAAGTCTTTTTAGTAAAAAATGCCCATGAACAGAGAAGCTGAAGATTTAGGTTTCCATGGTAATAGATTATGGGTTCCCAAAAAGACCCAGCAGTTAGAACTATTGAATTGGTGTCATGATTCTCCCTTGGCAGGACACCCAGGATCCGTAAAGACTTTTGAATTAATGTCCAGATATGTATGGTGGAAAAGAATGAAGGCTGATATTGTGGAGTATGTCAATTTATGCCCAGTCTGTGCCAGGATTAAAGCTAGCCATCAAGCCCCTCAAGGTTTGTTACAACTATTACCAGTTCCCTCAGGTCCCTGGCAATGTTTAACCATGGATTTTATAACAAACCTTCCTAACTGCCAGGGTTACTCTGTGGTTTTAGTCATAACTGACAAATTTACTAAAATGGCTCATTTTGTAGGATTGACCAAGTTACCTAATGCTAAGACTTTAGCCCAGATTTTCATAAGCACAGTGGTACGATTGCATGGGCTTCCTGCTTCTATAGTCAGTGACAGAGGGACTCAGTTTTTGGCTAAATTTTGGAGGGAATTCAACAATCTCCTAGGTACTAAATTACTATACTCATCAGGCTATCACCCGCAGACTGACGGCGCTACAGAGCGCTGTAATCAAACTCTGGAACAGTACATGAGGGTGTTTTGTATGAAGGAAGAAAGGAATTGGTATCGTGCTCTTCCTTTGATTGAATTCCTGTATAATAACTCATACCAGACAGCCATTAAGACTACTCTGTTCTGTGCCCTCACGGGTTATCACCCTAGATTTCTGCCTACATGTTTTCCACATAACACTCTCTGATGAAAGAGGGGCCCGGGGT
Organism: Desmognathus lycos; assembly: GCA_035049765.1. Classification (NCBI taxonomy): domain Eukaryota; kingdom Metazoa; phylum Chordata; class Amphibia; order Caudata; family Plethodontidae; genus Desmognathus; species Desmognathus lycos. The sequence continues at coordinate 13,517 of JAWWMH010000010.1, read as the reverse complement.
GGCAACCGGCCCATTTCGCACATACACACGCCTTAGTTCAGCGCCCTGGGCCTGCCTCGAGCAGGGCCCTTCCGAGATAACTAGGGGTCTCAAATAACCAGGATCGCTCACCCTTACGTGCAAACACCAAAAATGCTACAAAAAGAAAGGGATCGACTCAGGCTGCCTGACTACAGGCAGAGCGCAGAGACAAGCGCCAGCGCTAGTGGCAACTAGCGCTGGCGGAGAGGTAGCGCCCAGCACAGAACAAGTCCGGCGAAGTGCGCACACAAAACGCAACACCCAGGTGGCCCGGCAGCGCCCTGCAACTCAGCGCCCCAGCACCAAACCGTGCGCGGGTGCAAAAGCACGCAGCGCCAGCGCAAAACATGACCCAGGCCACACCGCCAAGAAAAATAAATACCGCCCAAGTACAAATCAAGCCAGCAGTGGGCGTTACGCAAAACCAGCGCAAACAGAAGACCCAGTTGTGGGAAGGTCTTAAGAGCACACGCCCCACGTCAAACGCCGTGCACAGAGGCTGCACAGCCGACTGCACTGGCGCCAACCCCGAACCACACAACAAACAAACACAGCAACACACCCGTCTGGAAAGGTAGATCCCTATCCTCTCAGCGCTGAAGGGACAACAGTACCCTCACCTGCTACACGTATCAGGCAGCGATACAAAAGACCACCATAAAAAAAACGATAACATTCCCTGCAATAGCAGTCCTCTCTGAAACTGGAACCCCAACACTGGGAGAGACAGACATATGCCCCATAGCAGCACCAAGGAGCCCAAGACAAAGGACAGTGCCAATTGTGAAGTCTGCAACAGAGTGCACTCCAAACATATAGGACAATCCTATCTGTCACAACTAGCCACTACAGAATCACTCTGCAATACACCATTTAATCAGTGTAAACCATACCAACTGCATGTGCAGGTGTCCACTAACAAATAACACAGGAGTACCAACAGACAGCAACCTACATCCAGCCCCTCCCACCAATGGCAGAATACCTACATTACCTCTGCCGTACACGTCACCGGCGCTGGAGAATGCAGAGGGCCCCACGGATACCACGCCAACGTACAAATGTTTTTGCTATGTCTGCTGAAGAGGTGCACCGGTTATACAGATTCCCGCCTGAAACCATCCTGGAAATCGTACGTGCAATAGAACAGGACATAACCCCTACAACACAACGAGGTGACCCATTACCAGCACTATTGAAAGTATCAGTGACCCTGCAGCTGTTAGCTACAGGAACATTCCAGTCTGGAGTAGCCCAATGCATGGGAATAGCACAGCCAACATGCAGTAAAGTGCTACATCAAGTCATACCTGCAATAAACATGAAGCTAAGGTACCTGGTGAGCATGCCGCAAACATGGGAGGACATGAGACAAATCAAGCAGGGATTCTACAGCATGCATGGTATGCCAAACACCATTGGTGCCATTGATGGTACACACATCCCATTGAAAACACCATCTACTAATGCACATGTCTACTACAACCGACGTGGCACAACAAGCATAAATGCACAGCTGATCTGCGATGCCTCCTGTAGATTCCTAAATGCCAACATCACCATGCCAGGGTCCACTCATGATTCCTTTGTGCTCCATCAGTCCTGTATCTACCAGCAGTTTGAAGCTGGAGTCTATGGAACTGCATGGTTACTGGGTAAGTAGCAAAGGGCCACCACACATCACACGATTATACATGTCATGGTGTTCACCTGTTGTGTATAACCTAACACACCGACAGCACAACTCCACCTGTGCATACCTCCAGTCCTACTAAAGAACCAAACCAAGGCAAAGCTTGTAGTTGACAGGAAAGCGACCCCTATTGTTAGTAGGACAGTGGCAGAACGAAGTAAGTTGGATAACAATAACCAAAGCCAACATGACATGAACATCATCCCATCTATGTACGCTAGCCTCCAGAACACATTGGGAGGTGGGAGTCCATCACTCTCCACAACTGGAAGCTGGGAGTGAACAGATACATGTGAACAGAAACATCATTCTTCCCCATTGTGCATAAGCTGTGTTGATCCAAAAACATGACATCCCAAATAACCATGACATGTGGCTACAGATCAACTTAACTTGTAAGTAACAGGCTCCCACTGATCAAATAGCAACAGCACTGCTAATCCCCATTACTAGATGGGAGCATGGTCAAACTCAGTGATTATATCTGTGAGCACTAGGCAGAATCACATCAAACAAACTGGCTGCAAAACTGCACTTCTGAGACCATGTACCACTACAGACATATCATCATCTGCAAGATAAACACACACACATGCACACATAGGCACACATATGGAAGGATACATACACAGATCTCTGGCATGAACACCAGATGTATCTGCACATCCATCCATCAACCACTCATGCATCACTGTACCTTTGTTGTAATAGCAGACAAATGTGGGTATAGATGTCTGATGATGTCTGTCAACCCTTTGCATGTGTCTGAGCTGTAGTCCACTCATAATATTACCCTTCTCAGATCCCGACCATGTGCGACCGAACATAGTGCCTCGGTTCACTCATCATGTATCCCTGACAAAAAAACTCCTTCAAAGTGGCAGAAAGCTGCTGGTGCAAGACCATCTATTCTATGCACAGATCCCATCATATTGCTCAACCAACCACTCTGCCATGAAATATGGTAATACCAAACACTACTCTCACCAGGCTATTCTGAGCCTGATTAACTGTTTATGGTGGAGTGGCAGCTCCCCACTCCATAGGCGGAACTTGCTCTCCATACACCAGCACAAGGCCTGTGTAAACGCCAATCAGACCTGTGAACACAGACAATAATATTTTGAATAAAAGTCCCCCTCTAGATGCCAGTTCACTGTGTAATCCCCCAGACCACAACGTTACTACTGCAACTTGCTCTGACTCTGCTAACATGTTGTCCACGTCCACCCACGTGCCCCCTGAACTAATGTCCGAGCCCCAGCCATACCTGAAGTACTAATCCCCCCTGGAACTCCCATTGGTTTCACAGAATGTACAAAGAACTGTCCTCAGCTAGCTTCAGTGATCAATCACTCCCTGGCTCCATGGCACATCCCTTGGACTCGTACACACATCCTGGTGACCTGCACACTGAAAAAGCCATCCCTGGAAGAGTACCTCCCATCCAACTATTGTTCCAGCTCCTAGTGAAAGCCAAGGAAACAGTTGCCACCCCACAGCTATGAACATATTGTTAGCACTCCAAACCTTGTGAACCATAACAATCTGGTGGCTGCATGTTCATGGGCACTGATTCTGTCCTTGTGTCTGTACCTGATGAACTGCACATGCTGGCGTGGGGTGGTGATACTGCTGGATCCATACCAGATGTTGAGGCCAATGGTGTTGAAATCCAGCATTGACCACAACATCATGTATGTACAACAAATATGTGTTCACAAGCAGTAAATTACGTACAAGACATGCCTACCGAATGCCATGCACAGGCAGTATAGGCACATATTGAACCAAGAGAATATAAACTATCCCACTATTGGAGATGTCACATGTCAATTTATGTGTGTACCAAGCCATAATACCATGTATGTATGATTTCATCTACAGGTGACAGTGGATACCCACTCAAGCCATACCTCTTGACCCCCATCAGCAATCCACAAACACAAGCTGAGCAACGCTACAACAGTGCACATAGCAGAACCAGAGTGGTCATAGAACGGGCCATTGGCATCCTCAAATCACGATTCCGTTGTCTGGATGTGTCTGGTGGCTCAATGCAGTACCATCCACGGTTCGTATGCAGCATGGCACTCACCTGTGTCATACTGCACAACCTTGCCCATGCCAGGGGACTACCACCACCAGATGAAATCCCCATGCAGCCACAAGAAGGGGATATACCAAGGCGCAGGCAGCAGCAAACACCAGCTGGCATCGTTGTACGGAATGCACTCATCCAAGATTGTTTTGCATAATAACACCACAACAAGAAGACAGATGATGCTTACAGTGACTTTATTATCCACATGAAACCATGATTGCACATTAACAGTCATGTGACCCCATGACATGTGGAAGAACATAGTATTAAACAGAGTACGTGGGGACAATATGAGTAGAGGCTACTATAACAAACATGCAAAATGAAAAACCCACTCGGGTGAAATTTTGAGTAAATCAGAGCCACTGGGAATACCTCTGGTCCATTGTACTCCCATCTATATTTTGCCATGCAGGTACCATTACTCCAGATTGAGGCCAATATGCAAATTACACTAATGGCAGCGGTCAGACCAATTTTCCTATGGCTCTCACTCTTTCTGCACACGATTGCTTACAATCCCCCAGACCGCCCTTGGCTTTGTTGTGCCCCCTCAGTGAGGCTTCGGTTGCATCTTTAGCCACAGCAATCCCCGGGACCAACGTCTGGCCATACCTGTCCCACTTTGGGTGATGTTGGTAAAACACAATTACTTGATGGATGATAGCTTGAATGAAACGGAGCCACTGTGAACCCCCTACATCAAGTAAATGTGTTGTACTAACGTCACCCCAAGAGCACTGGGTATGGCCAGACATCGGTCCCGGGGATAGTAGTGGCTAGAGATGCAACCGAAGCCTCACTGTGGCGGCCCAATAAAGCCAAGGGTGGTCTGGGGGATTGTAAGCAATCTTGTGCTGAATGAGTGAGAGTCATAGTAAAAGTGGTCTGACTGCTGCCATAAGTGGTGTCAGAACAAATGTGCATATTGGCTTCACTCTGGAAGTAATGGCACATGCAGGGCAAATTATAAATGGGAGTAAAATGGGCCAGAGGTGTTCCCAGTGGCTCAGAACAAATAAATAATACATCCATCCGAAATATGTGTATTTGGCATTATAAACTATGACAGCAATCATATGAAAGTAAAAGCAAAAAAGGATGCAACATGGCGATGGCCAAAGCACTGAGAACAGTGCAATAAACAGAACGCTTATTCTGGAGAAAGAAAACTATGTGACATAGCAAACATCACTGATCTGACATTGATGGCATGTACAGACAGCTCCCATGCATGTCACACATTAAGGCCAACCGGTGAATACCCTGGTCACTTGACATACTATAATGTCTAGCACATCATGTCGTAATGGTGCCTATACCCTTGGTGTCAGGGTTATAGAGGACAGCACTAATACCATTATGCACATCTACCACATGTACTGAAGCATAACTGTGTGTGTCTGCACATGCCTGCATGTGCAGTCAGCTACACGGGCCTTTACGGACAATGAGCAGAAAAACTGCTCCACATGCAATCAGCATAACTACAGCAAAGCAATATAAAGCCACATAAAGTAAAATAGGTATTCACACATTTTAAGCTCTTATTTATACATGTCTGGTCATTTCACAACATTATCACAGAAGGCCATCCCCTAAATGAAAATGCAAACATCTGCTATCAAATTTTTAACCCTCCTTATTGAACATAGCATCACCTCCATACATTGACCCCTACAGATGGGCACATCATGGGAACAGTGGCTGGGGACTACCATGTGAAGAGGTAGGAGAGTGTGTTGGCTGTGGTGGCCCTGCACGGCGCCGTCGTGCTCTACGTGTAGGAAGTGCTGGTGGGACTTGCATGCCACCAGGCAGATATGGCAATCCCTCACCCCTGCCAGCATATGCCTGTCCATGATACATGTTGGCTTGGTGATACATGGGGAAACTGTTGTTAGGTTGGGGCAACTGGGGTTCCATGTACCGCGGTGCATAGGCCACAGCACCTGCATCACCCTGTGACTGATTCCCAGGTACATGTGGATGTCGGTAATTGGGTGGGAAAGTCCCCAATTGCCAATCTGGGTCCCCACCAGGATGTGCCTGTCGGACAAGGTTGATGAGAGAGGTCTGGTTGGTAGACAACTGGTTCAAGATATCTGTGACTATGGTCTCGTTCTGACGCATGGCAACTAATGGCTGGATGTATGTTGGCAGACTCCCCTGCAATGTATCACGGACACCTCGCAATGCCTCCACCAAGCTATGTGTCTGCGTGTGCACCAGTACCCTATGCTCCCTAGTATCACGTGCCTGGGCTGCATGTCTGTTACTGGCAGCACGGAATGCCCTCACTGTCTGAAGGTACATTGATCTTTGATAATCAACACACAGTTGTTGTGTGGTGTACAGACGGCTGAGTATAGACAGTTGCCGCCTCTGACCATCTAATATGTCCTCATCCATCTCTGCACCAGCCTGAGCCAGCCGTGGACCGGTGCCCCTTGCTCCTGGTCTGACTGAGCCAATGGGCCTGACTGTGCATACACCCTGTGTATTGGAATGAGTTGGTCTAGAAGGCACGGTATTGCAAGTGGTTGATGTGGACATGGCAACGGTTTGTATGCAAGATGTAGACCTGTTACCATGGGTGGCAGAGATGCCAGAGGTGCATATGGCAATGGATTGGGAGGGGACAGTATGGACCGGAATAACGGCAGCACGTGCATGTGAGAGTGCACTGCCTGATGTAGGGATAGATGTAGCATGGCTCTGTCCCATGACCTCACCATACAAAGTGACCAGCCCACCATCTCCTGCACGTGTTGTGTGACAGGGCATTGCTACATCATGAGACAAGCTTGATGTCATAACCACACCAGGAGGAACAGGCAACATGCAGACAGTATTTGCCACTGAATTGGTACATGTGGATGTGCCACTCTTTGATGTGACCATTGGCAAACCAGTATGACACACCCTCCCAGTAGGTTGTGTGGCAATGGTGGTCTGTTGTCCACTGCTAAGTCCTACAACATGTGCACTCTGTGGATGTGATACACCAGAAGGACCAGCAATTTCCAAAGCCGCTCTGTCGGCATTTACAGCTCTTACAGCATGGCGACTCATTCCTGATGTTCCAGGTTGCTCACCATCCTCGTATGTTGCAACACAACTGTCTGTTGTTCTTAGCACTTCTTGTGATCCTGACATTGTGGATGCACCTGCTGAGAGAATGGAGGTAGGTATCAGATGTGCACAGGCTATGACACAACACTCAGCTACATAATCAGTGTGAAAAGGTGAACCACAATCTGTACCACGACATGCACTTGCTCTTAGTAAGTGATTACGTACACAAGCCCACCATGTACCATGGCAATGTCATGATACCATAGTGAAGCACATAGACAGCTCAGCAGGGTCTCTGGCAGGTGATGTGACATGCAGTCACCAACATCACTGATGTTCGACACACATGGATGAATACCCTGTCGATGTACACATTACATTAATGCTACCTCAGTTCTCATGCTGTCAGTCTCAGCATTAATGCTATGCATGTACCCATGATAAGTAGCACGGTTCCACAACATGAATACGTCAACTTACAGCTGCAGTGTGCCTCTATGTATTGAAAGATTGATCAATTTCGTGTCAGCAATGCGCCTATGGCCTCAGACATATGGCCACAGCAGGTGGACCAATTACAATTGATTGGTAGCCCAACAATGTAGCAGTAAGTTTGCTTTCGGGGTGAGTCAGATCGCACTTCCCACTCACCCCGAGGAATGGTGTCAGGGAATCCTTTCATGACACCAGTCCTCAGAAGGGTATGCACATTGGGCATTGCAGTAAGCCCAGTAGGAAGCAACTGAGTGAAGGTGGTATTGTAGGCAGTGATACACTGTTGAGGCCAGGATTCTGCACTAGGAGCCACTGGCTTGTTTCTGGTTGAAGCGGGGGACTAGGGGCATGTTGTCATTGCAGGACCAGAGGATGCAGGTGAAGGGGCAGCATGGAATGGGGGCACATACGTAGGTGGGGGCAGTACCGGAATGTCTGCAGCAGCCCATGGCACATGGTTTGATTTATAGGGGCTGCTTGACTGGAAGGTAAAACCTGGCCTACCAACGATTGGTCTCACTGGCCCTATCCCAGCACTACCCTCACTGTCTAGCCTGAGGGTCTGCATTTCATGGAGGTATAGTTTGGAGGCAACGCACAGTACGACTAAACAATGTGGCTTTCATAGGTGTGAGCTAATACGCTGAGGAGGAGATGGTGGCGTTGACTTGAGCAGTCAAGGACAGGACAGTGCAAGATAGATGGCCAGCCTTTCCACTATTTCCAATATGTGGTTAGCGTTGCTGGAGATGAGGAGGGTGGAGGAATAGGGGATGAGAACTGTATGGCAGTGGGGGCTGACAACAACTACAACTAGCGTACTGTCAACATCCAGGGAGAGAGAGTGCTCTGCCATGCATGGCATAATGATTCCGTTGATTTTGTTCAGTGTAATTGAGGCAAAGGAGTGGATGCCTGTGAGGGGGACATGGACTTCAGTGTCACCAGCAAGGGATGCGTAGGTTACCCCCAAGGTGTCAAGCCAGGGGATAAAAGGATCGGCTGCAATGTTGAACAGTGTAGAACTGGTACAAGGAACCTGTGGTTTATCACAATAGATATGGCAAGGGTCAGCTGACTCAACTCATCTAAGACCCTAGAGGTCATGTCTGGGGGATTGGAGGCAATCCTATCGCCAGTCACTGTAGAGAAGCTGACAGTGTAGGTGAGTCATTTACAGAGGATGCGGTGGTCCTACAGATCAAACGGAACAGAGACCTTAAGGAGGAGGATTGTGGCCATGCATCCAGATTCACAGATTCTGCCAAGCTGGAATCATCAGTCCAGCAGGGCTGTGTCAGACTGGGGGGTCGGGGGAGGGGGTGAGGGGCGGGTGCAGATGCCAGATTGCCTAGAGGCTAACTACTGGCTGTCCTCTGGGTAGAGCAGGATCAGGAGAGCAGGATCTGGAGATAGTCTGCCTATGGATTAGTCTGAGTTAAGGGACATTAGAGAAGTGATGATGGTTGTTGGGGAATGAGGGTTTAAGGGTGTATTTGCTGAGGATGGGGGTGACCCATGCATTATCTATGGATGTTGGTATGGTAAAAGAGCTGTTATAGGTATTGATGTAAGTGATGATGGGGGGAGCAGGTGTGTTGGTGGTACATTAGAATGAAGGTGTTGTGCAGGTGTTACGTTCACAGGGGGAGGGTATAAAGCCTCAGTAAATAGGGATGTTGAGGTAATGGACATCAATTGCCAGTTTTGGTGAGCAACCAAGAGTGAAGATGGGGTGAGCACTGGTGTTGAGTGGTGTGCAGGGTACCTTGCAGAGGTGGTGGGCAGGATGGATGCTTGGCATGCGTCTGGGAGACAGTGAGCCAGTGACCATTTCATACAGGTGGAGAGGCAGAGTGGCTGGCCTGTCCCTGGTAACAGCCTGGTCCAGGGCATCTAGGCCCATCTATGTCCAGGCTGTTACCAGGGACAGGCCTGCCACTCAGCCTCTCCACCTATACTTCATACAGGGCTTACTGCAATGCCTTGACCCTTAAGACTTACCCTTCCAGTGACTCTATGTCCTGTATCATGCATTCACATCTGCACTCATCACATGTGCCTCATATCCCTGCCATCAACATACTCTCACACACCCATGTTCCAGAGTACCTAATGTTGACAAACCCTATACATCAGCATGATGTTTAACAATGCACATGACGTGTTAGTGCAACTGGTTGTTCCCACACATCACGTTACGTATGAAGACACTCTTGCTGGACCTACCATTAGTACCTAGTGCATCACACATGGGTATACGTAGCTACTGTCTGTGCCATCTGCATGCTAAGGCACATGTCCCTGATGTGAGGTACCTTGAGACCAAACTGTACCATGCACACTAATGTACACTGAGTAACATCCACCACTCCACATACTTATTGTATTGTCCCCTTCAGCTCCACACCACACCCTCATACACTGACACCACACTCCACATATCCTGCAGGAAAGGGCATACAGTTCCACAATAGCCACTGTTGTAATGGCCAGTGTGAAGTCCACCCATCTTCCTTAGGGATTACCCCTGGCATTCAGCTTCCATGCAGACACTGGTGTGCACCGTAATGCATCCCTTCCATCAACACTAGTGGATGTCACACATTGCCATGCCAGGACCCCACTGTGCACATAACATATTTGTTACACCAGTGAGCAGCAATTTGTTAAATAGCAGCGACAGGATAGAGCCAGGTCTCCTCCAGGTGACCCCTTTTACCGCTCATAAAGGATCACCAAGTTCCCCTCCAAGCAGCTAATGTAGCCTAATATGTCAGGCTGTGTGCTCACACTGGATACAACCTGGTCAGCAGTACCCCCACCATTTGCCAGGCTTACATCTAGGGACACCATTGCCAGGGACGTCGTACCCCACATGGGCTGACAACGCCAAGGTAAAGGTGTTCAATGTAACCACCTCACTCGCAGAGAGTTACAAATCGGAACACCAATTCTTTGGTGATGCAGGCAGACTACATTGGGCTGCTACCATGATACGTAGAGCTACTCCAAGCCCTCACTACCTGTCCCATGCATCTGTCCACAGTCATCAGATGTAGAATGGGTAGAGAGGTCTGGAGTCATATATGCGCATCACACATCAGAGTAATGTGGCATTTACTATTTGTGGGGGTTACAAATGATAGAGAAACACCATACCAACACCTGTCCAGAATGGTAATGGCCAGTAATATGACATGACATTACATGGACCATGTCAATGTGTCCTAAGCCATTCATGAGATATGCTCACTGCACTAAATTGACACTGCAATGCTATACATGCAAGACTGTCCATTACCTCTTCCAGCTGTGTCCTCACGTCCAACACCCACAATTTGCTCCTCTGCCAGCGTGCCAAGTGCATATTGCTCCACTAGTGACGTTCTCTGTGGGGAGGGGGTTCCTGCTCCAGTTATGGATTGATTTCTGCGGCGGTGTGCCTCATGTCCTTTGGCATCCCTCCGGACATCATTCCACCTTTTCTGACAATTTTTCCCTGTACGATTCCCACGTCCAACTGCATTTACAACAGCAGCTATTTCTGCCCATATGGCAGTGCGATCTGATGGGGACAACCGGGCAGCATTCGGCCCATACAATCTATTACGGTATGTTTGGACAGCCTCTGCCAGGGCCCGCAGCTCATCCGCTGTGAACCTCTTCTTCCTCTTGCGTTTTTTCCTTTGGCTAGAAGTGGTGTCATATGTGTTGCTGACCTCTTCCTCTGTGTCCTCGCTGTCCTGTGTACCATCATCTCGGTGGGGTGGTGGTGAGTCACCACAACTGTGCATCCTCTGTTATGCCTGTTGTGACCAATGGTGGGGTAACCTTTCCACTATACAAATGGATGCTGTCAGTTGGCAGGTGTGTTCCTCCAATGTGTGGCAACCTGTGTGGATGAGACAAATGTTTAGTTCACACTGCACCTCATCTTCTGCATTACAGGATCTGTCACATCATGTCCTATGTGACTTCTCATCTACCAGCATGTCACATGCTGATGGCTATTCTACATCTATTACATGTATGGATATGTGCTAATGTCTCTTTTCTGTGTGGACATTCATACCCTTCCCTAATTCCACACCCGACACACCGGTGGCACTTATCACTGGGCATCCATCATTCAAGGGGGTTGCGACTTTGGAGACTCAGTCGCTTCTAGCCTGCGGTGAGCATAGATAGCCTCTTTCCAATGGCTGTGTCTAGTGCTTCTGGGTTACTGTTGTGACCTGCCTTCACTGGAGGATCCCCACCATTAGGATTGATTACTGGCCGTTCACTATTGGAAAACACAGTTTGTAACCTCTTGCCACATTAACCTATGCAGTGCATGCATCCAAGGCTACAAGAGCATGCTGATGTGGAGATGGCTTATTGGAAGGCCTGTCATGATGTTTGTATATAGGTGTGTCAGCTTTAATGGATGTTACAGGGGGCAAGGTATCTTGGAACATTCCTATCTTGGAGGCCCACACACCTCCAGATGACAGTGCTGCATGTGCCAGCGCACAGCACATACAGTAGCAGACGGTGCATACAACTAGCAAATCCATTTCACTACTGTATGATTGTCTGTTTTGTGTGTTAAAGTGAGGGAAGGTGGTGCCCTTTGCAGAGGTCATGCTTGCTGTGATCTGTACCGTTGCCTCTCCATGCAGGGCAAAGAGTGACCACTGCAAAGGGCCCTTTCACACATTATATGTAAAGAAAGGTCCATGGAACATATGTGTGTACTATCTAAGTCCATATTTGGAAGTGACATTTGATACCGTGGCCATATGGCTTGTGATTAGGCACCAGGTAGTCACTGATTTAGGCACATTTTGGTCGGAATTATGCAGAGACACTGCAAATGAGATATTGTGCTATCTTATGAACACAGTTGGGAAGCACCACTGGAATGGAGACAGCATCATCACTGACAACCAGTAACCATAGTTAGTTATGTCCCTGCACTGTAGGCTGTGGTGTTCACTGCATCAGGGTACATCTTGGTGCTGGCACATGTATAACAGCTCCAGAGACCTGGGACTGCTACATGATGGGGTGACATGTCTGCTGTATGGCTTCCTGTCCCTGGCTTGCCAAATTCCCACCCACACGAGTGGATCTTGCCACAGGAATTGTAATAGATGGGGATGTGAGAGAACACTGAAGAGCTAAACGGCTGTCCACATGTTTCCTCACCTGAGCTTGACACCTGCCACTGCAAGGTCAGGGCTCATACACACTCCTCTGACAATGCTCCTACATTTACTAGTACTTTATACAAGACATGTCTCTGTGCCCACATGCCATCTGTCTTCATCATCATTACTGGCAATCATCCGTCCAGTCATCATGATGTTAACGACTGTGTCTGGGACTGGCTCTCACAAAATTCTAGTTCCTTTGGCCTCGTACATCCTCCCCTGGGTAGGCTTAGTGCCCCCCCAGGGGAGGCGCGCCCCCCAGTTTGCCCTATAGGGCAGCAGCATACAAACGGGTGACCTACTTTGTATTTGGACACTTCTTCACTGTCTACCAGTGGTCTACTGCTGTTTGGCTGCTCACTTACGTAACAAGGCCACTGGGGGCCTGCAGGTGGTCCCTTGGGATATGGGTGATTTCTGCAGCACGGCTCACAGTGCGACGCTGACTCCCTCTCCTGTGCTCGACATCCGCGCTGACTCCAGCCTCTTCTGCGGTCGACTTCCGCGTTTGTAGCGTTTCCGCCTCCGCGCACGCTTTTACGACGTTAGCGTCGACGCACGTCCTCTTTACGTCCGCCTGTGTGCGCTCGGTCTAGTCGTCAGCGCCAATGTTCAGGCCTTTGCGCCTCCACAGATGCGCTGTCTGGACGCTTGTGCTGTCTGCGCCTTTTCTTTTGTGTTTGCACCAGCGCCAGGTTTCCTTACCTGGCGCTGGTCCTGTGCCCGTTTTTCTGCGGACGCTCCCGCCATCTGTAGTCAGGCTGAAGGTCTCTCAACTTGTTCATAGTTTACAGGCATTTCAAGATGAAGATGTCCATCTCTCAAGAGATATTTTATTACCATTCTAATTTATACCCTTCACCAATCATCCCTTCAATTTGTTTATAATCAAACAAAATGAAAATTTACAAGACTCCGATTTGTT
>JAWWMH010000009.1:0-16343 GCA_035049765.1 Desmognathus lycos | reverse complement strand
TTCACGCCAGTGCTAGACACTAGATGTGGCAGATGTAAAACAGCGCAGGCTACGTTCTTTCATATGGTGTGGGAGTGCGGTGTGTGATGTGCTCGATCGGATGGTAGGTAGGGAGATTTCTAGGGCACCGGAGGCGATATTGTTGGGGTGTATAACAGGGATCCCACCGTTAATGCGTACATTTTTGAGTTTGGCACTGCTTTTGGCTAAGCGCGCAATTGCCATGGTGTGGATGAGACTTGGACCCCCAAAGCTTGACACTTGGATGAGGGGCATGGTCCACTGTCGAGCCACAGAGAGCAGGATAAAAGAAGTAATGGGAGAGGTTAATGCCCCGCGGAACTGCTGGGGGTGGTTTGATGCTCACATTGGGGATCAGGAAGATGTGGAACATTAGGGGGTTGTTGGTATTAGAGTTGTGGTATTGATGTTTTGGATTGTTAAGAAGGCACGGATGTCAGTATGTGGGGTAACGGTGCATGGGGTTGGTTAGTGAATAGGTGATGACCTCGGAGTGAATTTGTGTGATAAGATATGGTTAGTTTTTAGGAAATTAAGTTGCAAGGACCACTGTGATTTTTGGAGTGGGAGAAGCACAAGGATGAATGGTTGGGATAAGATAATTGATTGTAGATTGTTTGTAAAGGATGAATTGCTATGGCTGCTTGTTGGGTAGTTTGGGTGTTGTGGAGGGGGAGTTATTGTGTTGTGGTATTAATTGTATATATGAATTTAGTATGGATATTGATTGTAAATTGTATGATCTTTTGATGAAATGCTCCATTGTTTTTGTACCTGCTTATTGAAGGAATTGTCTGTCTATGTTGTTTTTTGCATCAAATCTTAATAAAAATATATTTTAAAAAAAGAATCATGATGTACAGCACTGTGTATGAATTGAAGACATACAATACGCTGCATATTAGGTGATCAACTATTACGGGTGCGGGTTGGTCTGAGTGGGTCGCCTGACACTTCTAAGGGAGAAGGGGACCCCCCTACTTTGTGTACAAACCCTCTCAGGCCCCCCCGACCCAGAGCACACAAAGCGGCCAATTTACCACCGCCGGGTTCCGGGATCAGTTGCCCATCCACCTTCCTTAGGTGCAGCTCATGGAGCCAATGTAGAGTTAGCCGCCTTATGCTTGGAGAGAGGCCGGTCCTAGACATAACACCCTCTAAGGGAGAATGCCCTCCTGCAGAATGCGCCAGGCGCAGCCATGTTACCGCTGCCGGGCTCTGCTTGGGGAGGCTCAGATGCAGACCTGTACAAGATCACAAAGCGCGCATATGTACTAATTATGCCTGAAAACGTGTAAGTCATCTATACATTTATCTATATAGAAGACCTGGTGGGTCTAGTCAACAGTGTAAGAGCAGTATCAATATTTGGTCCAGGGACCCGTGAGGAACTGACCTGGGGCGGTCCACCCCAATCTTGTAGAAGGTGCCCCTCAGAATGAAAAAACCTGGGCAGATGTAAAAGCACCCCTGGGACATGCGATGGGTTGTGTTTTTCTCCAGCCACAGCACAGAGTGGGAACAGCCAAACGGTTCAGGCCAGAGCAATTTATCAGAACCCCTTAACTTCTTAGTCCACAAGCTCGGATGGAAGCAGTGGCAAAGATTCTGGTCCAGAGTATGAGTGCTTTTTGGAATTCAGGGAGGAAATGAACTCTGATGATATTATTGATCAGTCCAAGAGACTACTGTTGAGGGGACGGGTAGACCAGCCAGAGCCTAGTTCCTCTGAACCAGTTGCTGAATTGAACTATGGTCTGAAAGGGGTCGCAGCCAGTTACTATGTTCGCGTTATTATTTATTTATTTATTAAAACTTGTTTATATGGCGGTTCGGGCCGTAGCTTTGAATCGCAAACAACAGTGAGATACAATTAAAACCAAACAAAACAACAGACATCAAGTGACACAATTAAGAACCTAACACAAACACTGTGAATGGACAGATAAAACTAATGCGGAAACGCGCGTGTATAAAATGCATAGATAGAATACGCGCTGCAATAAAAAGGATAAACACAGCAATCAAATCTGGCGGGGCCTGTATGTCCCTCCCGGGGAGGTGTTTAAAAGTTTCGACCTGCAGGCCAGGGCCCAATGCTCAGTATTGGTCCGGGTAGGAAGAGGGGGGGGGAGGACAAGCCCCAAGGGGGCGGTCGTGGAGGGGGATCCTCTACCACGGTCGACCTAGTTGGGGCCGGGAGCAGTGTCAGGCAAGTAGAATCTTGGGTACTTGCAAGGGAAAAGACAGGGGGGAAGGGAGATACACTGGGCAAAACATCTCTTGGTTCAGTGACTTGGGTAGATAACAGATGTCACTTTAAAGTTGTCCGGAAGATGGGCCATGAATCTAAGGCTCTCAGCCTAGACGGGAGGGCATTCCAAATTTTACCACCGGCTACCTTCAAGGAACAACCTGCCTTACGAGCTTTCCTGTATTTGGGTAAATGAGAACGATGGTCATTATGAGAACGAGGTTGATGAAACGAGGGGGGTAATATGAACCACCGACCTTGATAGCTCGGGCCCCTCTTGTGTTTGGCCTTCCAGAGGATATGACAGATCTTCTCCACAATCATATTGGATATGGTAAGCCAGCCTAATTTTTGTCGCCATGGACTAAGATGGGAGCGAAAGCCTAGCTGAAATATTAGGCGAATGGCCAGGTTTTGTACCTTCTGGATGGTGTAAAGAGTCCTTTTAGAGGCTGCAAGGAGATGAGTCAGTCCAAAACGGATGCGAGACCCCACGAAGGCCTGATATAGGATCTTTTTCTGGGACAGACTGAGCAGGGGAAACAGACGAGCGAGGATGTTGAGATGGTGGTGACAGTTTACATTTTCAGCGTTTACATTTTCAGTGGTCATCTGGTGGATGTGGCAAATTCCATCCATGGACCTCTGGCTTATTCCTCATGGACATGCTGCATTGGGGCATTGCCACAGAAAGAAATCGCTATGCACAGCAATGTATGGATTCACACCTTAATATGCCATTACATGCAACGGCAAGGTCGTGCTAGAGTAGTACCGGCTACACGTAGTTCTTCTGGGTATATGTGGGAATAGACTCCAAGACTGATGCTCTTAAAAGCCTGTCATGCTTTAACCAAACAGTGGATTATCTGGGATTTGGTCTATCCACTGTTGCACCATGGCTACCATCTTTATGTTGATAAATATTGCATTGGAATCCCACTGTTCTGAGCCTGGTTTGCAAAGGGCACCCTGGCCTGTTGTATGGTTCGTAAAAATAGATGGGGCTATCAAAATGAATTGTTAAGCCAGAGATGAAAGCAGGGACACGCATCTTCCCTTTGGTGTGAGGAGCTTCTTGTTGTGTGCTTCTGGCAAGAGACGTCTTCCTCTTATCTACCATTCACAAGGACAGCACCTCAGAAGTGTCTCCCCATGAGCAGGCGGCAACAGTTCACAATCCATCTTTTTATTTTTTTGAACTCTTAAGCACCTAAGACCGTGGGTGTCAAGGCACTGTACATAATAGACAAAGACAAAAACATAAGACAAGTCCATGCAGAAAGGCCAAATCAGCAGACTGGGACATAGGGACGGGCCAGAGCGAGAAGCAAAGATGTTAAGGTCTGAACTGGTAGAGATGAAGGTTAAGTAGAATATTTTTTTAAAAAGATGACCTTGATTTATGTCCTAAAAAGGAACACGTCTGAGTTAGAATGGAGATGTAACTGAAGCGCACTCCAGAGTGCAGACATTCAGGAAGTGACAGCCTCCCGCCTTAGTTCTTAAAAAGCGCTTGCTGGAATGAAAAACTGCCCACTGGATCGAAGTTCATGATTGGGAGTGTGCACCTTGTACCACATTGTATCCTGGACTACAACTGCTACATGGCGGGTGTAGACCAGTCAGATCAAATGCTTCACTCCTACCCTACAATGCCAGATGGTTGGTAGAAGCTAAGGTATGCATATACCTTTTGCAGCGGTGTCATCACAACTCGTTTATATTATGCAAGCAGTCTGCATCTGCTTCACGCATGTCCTTTCTCAAATATCACATTTCAGTCATCTCCAGTCTTCTGTTTCAGAGGGAGGATGTTCAAGAGAATGAAAAATATGCGACTGTGGTACGCCTAACCGAAAGGCACTTCCTGAGCAAGGCGAAAGCTACATCCCAAAAGTTGAATGCACAGAAAAGGTACAAGGTCTGCCTTTGAACAGATGCCAGACGAGACACCTGGTTCTGCTCTGCAGCCTGCCTTTCACAACCAGGCCCCTGGGCTGTTGGCTACTTTGAAAAGTACCTTTCAAAACTAGTGTACTGGAATGAATGGACACTGCAAAGCACACCCTCAAAGGGGATCACCTCAAAGCTGGGCCCTTCAAAGAGGATCGCCTCAAGGCCAGCGCAGCAGAGGACGCCAGGCATACCGTTCCTGTGGTACATCTTTGGCCCGGCCAAGGATGCCAGACCGAGCGGTGCAAGAAAGAAACCGCCAAAGACAAAATCAGCATCAGCTCAGGGAGTGAACACAACTGATACAGAAGGTGGCTGAGGAAATACAGCAAAGGATGCAGAAGGCACAACCCCCACCACAAGCAGGGAGGTGGGAGCTTATTAGACATTTTATCTTTAGCCCAGTCAACTGGCTTTTCAGGTAAGAAAGGCCCAACAATCATGGGCGTCCACAGAGGGGGGCATCAACCACCTGTGTTCACCTTTGTAGTCATTCTCCCTCTTTTTAGACCTACCCAGGATATTTTGGCATTAAAATGTTGTGTAGAATTGTTATACAGTTTACCTCTCACACAAAGGTCTTCAGGTCAGGTCTTGCCTCATTTCATTGAAAATTACACTGCACCAGTTGGTTACTGGTGAGAAAGCCGATTAAGGGTTCACCCAATAGGCCACCACATCGCTAGGTGTACAATTCAAGCCATGTTGAGGTTGAAGGGAAAGCCTCATTAAACCGTGCTGCAGAGGCAGTGGGGAGATGACGGAGCTGGAGCTTGAATTTGAGAACTTTATTGGCATGGAGATCTGGAACTTGCTCATGAATGGTAATTTGTGTAAATCCATTTTGACAACCAATCGAGCTTATATACTTAATCGAGTATATAAGCATCGTCCCCTTATAAAAATGTCCATCGTATTGTAAATAAGAAAACAAACCTGCTAGGCTATTTTTAGAAAGTAGACGCTGGAGATTTAGTTGCATGGTTTTTATTTTTTATTTTTTTATGTTTGGTTTATCAATTTTGTATTCTTGCCAATAATCTTTATTAAAAAGTTGTGAATATATTGACGGTAGTACCGCTTACCTCGTGCATTAAATACACCCTAATGCTTACTGCATGAGGCAATTACCACCTACCACATGAAAAAGGGTGCTACTTACCGCAGTTTTTTCAACACCCTTTTTAATTGGACAAAATAAGTCATATTCTAAAATGGAGAGTTAGCATTTGCCAAGCTGATTCCCATAGACTAGTCTGTTATGTGAGAAATTTAGCAGACTAGAACAGACTAATCTGGAAATTGGCGGAGGTTGGAAAGATTTAAATTGCGAAACACGTTATGTTGATAGTAAAAAGTTCATCTGTTTGGCCACAGCCTTATCAATGGGACCAAGTGTTTCCTAGCCTGGTGTGTTATTGGACCACACTGGAAGGAGGATATAAATAAATATATTAATAAAAACATAAAGCAATGGTGATCGGTCCATGAGGAAAGGAAATATTGCCTGGTAGAAGCAGTGTGGTCCTAGGATTTGGGAATGGTTTAGCATCCCAAATGGATTTACCCAGGCCTCACAGCATTTTAAACCCAGTGTCCGATTAGGTGTTGGAACAAATTGCCCAAAGTTTGCATTGAGGAAGCAAGCTGTGCTTTGCCATATTTATAAATAAGGGGAAAGGTTAGTGTAGATATCCAACCTGGCTTGCAACCCTACATTGATTTATGGCATATCCCTGCTTAGCTTTTGGCACTTCCTCATATGCTAAAATATTTCACGTTCTCACTGCTGCACAGCTGACAGACATGTCCTGCGTCGTCCTGAACTATAACATTCTGTTTTCTTCATAGGGTCAAAATGAACATCAGGCATATGGTAGTATTGGTACAACTAAGAGGCATGGCCTTGTCATTGAGGGGTCCTACAAACAAATACTTTCAAGAGAAGGTGAAAGCTTTCGTCACACCGAGTATTAGGAATCTGGCGAAATGTTTCAGGAGGAGTATGATAGTATCGATAAGGTGGGTTTCAAAGTCGGGAATATCACTGGGAGGGCAATAGTTGAGAAGCATGATGATAGAGGCATTGTTGGTGAGAAGTCTGGCCAGGTTTGTTCCACATTGGCCTCAAAACAGGTGCTACAACGCACAGGCAAGTATGCAAACTACCTTCTCCTACGTACCCCTATTTCTTATGAATAAATTGGTGCCCAACATGTGTGGGTGCATCAAACAATAGAGGCAAGGGGGGCACAACATGAAACCTAGCATTCCTGGTGATAAGTGGAAAATTTACAGTTTTGTGCCATAATGGCCTCAAAATAGGTGCCACAATGCGCAGGCAGCCATGTAAACTACTTTTTCCTACATACCCATACCCCTTACAAGTAAAATGCTGACCTATAAGCAGTATTAGTAGTAGTGGCAGTAGTAGTAGCACTAGTAGCAGTATTGGTGGTGGTAGTTGTAGTAGTAACAGTAGGAGCAGCAACAATGGTAGTAGAAACAGTTGGAAAGCACTTGAGGGGCAGCAGGGGTGGTATGCTGGAGGAAGAGGGGTAAGCTTGGTGCCTACCCTCTTTTATTTTTTGCCCCAAGTGGGATCTGCAGCCCCCTGGTGCGAGGGGTGTGCAGGTCCCTCTCCACTCTTATAAAAAATTAAATTCTCATTATCTAGTGGTTTACCCACTGCAAGATCCTTATTTTGGATCTTGTAGTAGGGGGCCTGGGGAGAGGCTCAATGCACAGTTGACACTGTCAGCTGTGTATTGAGTCCCTCCCGGCCTCCGTGCACTAAACAGGGAGAGCATGGGCATGCCCGCACCCTCCCCGTACAGTGCACGGAGGCTGCAGGGCCCCTAGTGGCTTTGCATCCCGCATGCATGGTAGAAAGCCACTCGCAGCCCCGCCCACCAGCATCATCTGAAGCGGCAGACTCTGACACGTTAGATGACACTGGTGGGTGGGGCCCTGGCCTAGCCCCAAGCTCCCACTGACTTGAGGGATCCAAATTTGGATCCCCCAAGTTAGTGGGAGCTCGGAAAGGGGCTCATCCTACAGATGACAGTGTCAGCTGTCGGATGAGCCCTAAGTCGCATCCAGCCTGCACGGCAACATGGCAATCGCAGCATTTGCTTGCTGCGATCCGCATGCTCCTGTGCAGCATGGATGTGGCTTCCGGGGGCCCTGCCCGGCAGCAGCTTTTGGGAAACAGCTGCTGCAGGGCATGGAACAGGGCCCGATTTCGAAGGGGAAACTTCTTCCCCATCAATAGCGGGCCCCTGTGATCTCGCTGCCCATACAGCAGTGGGGTTGATGACATGTATTACACATCCTTAGTTATTAAGAGGTTAATATTCACTTTCCTAAATTCTGTTGTGAGAAGTATCCCAAAAAACCCTGCACAAAGGTATGCTCACACTCTGTGCACAATAAACACTTCGAAAAATGTATACTCCGAAACTGCCTGTGAAAATTTCTGCCCTCTGCCTGAAAAATTACTGCCGGCACCCACAAGCACCCCAGCAGTCTTGATTACCTTCCTTTCACCTCACTTTTTAAAGAGAGATAACAGCAATATGTGCTACATACACTTCCTGCATCGTAGTGATATTATGGGGATACGAGCCAAAGCAGGTACTGATTCAATAGAGAGATCGTACTTGCTCCCTGTGGTCTCCCGCTGCACATTTCAAATCAATTTTTTTAAGATGCTTACTGTAGAAAACCTCCAAAGCAAAAAAACAGCAAAATCCTACAGACGCCTACCAGATAAATCAGAATGCACAGATAAAAAATAGTACTGTGCACTAGGTTCAAGAGTGTACTTGCTGCAACCAGGCTGAGCAATAGTCCTGAATTTTGTGGCAGTTTAACGCATTTGAGCACTTTTCTGCCACCTGCCATTTTAATTTAGAGGTCTCCCGATTTTGCAATGTTTTTTAATATGCCATTTTAAAACTGCATTATTGGCAACGTGCACAATGTATAGATTTCACCTGCATAGTTTTCCTATTCTTTTTTCCCCATGTTTGATTATGGGAATCATTTACTCCCAAATTGTCCAGTAGATAGTATTCATACTTCCAGAAAAGGTAAGGCAATCATTATGAGGCATGCAAATTTACCACTTACTGGTTATCTGGAAATGGAAAAGTGGAAAACAATTTCATAATATTAAGCCCAGTCAGAACTAATTACATGTTCGAAATGCTAATACAGCTGAAGGGTGTTTAAACTCCCAGGCCACTGCATGTGACCCCTGTGGTTTTTGAGCAAAATCCTACTTTACAATTATTAAATGCTGGCTGCTATGGCTACAATACAGTGACAACACTGATGCAGCCCTCCCTTTAAAAACTGTTCTGTGTGTGCCTCCACCATTTATCTTGAAACAACAAAGGAATCAGTACCATTGATTGAAAAAACTAATAATGCTAAATAAATTGCAGTGCGTTGAGAATTAACCACACCGTCAAAACCTCCACCATTTACAGCCCTTAAAATCATGCCCCACTTGGATTCCACCCAGTCCCCTTCAGCCCCTAACTTCCAACAATACCCTCTATACAGGGGTCGAAGAGTAAAAAAACAAACTCTAAATTGAAAAGGGAGGGTGGGAGGGTAGTAAAAAGAGAAATAAATGGCAGTAGAACCTCAATAGTACCTGCACTATTATTAAAGGACCAGTCTGGTGCATAATCTTTTTTACTGCATTTTAAAGTACTCAATGAGCACTTCGAAATGCATATTTTCTTAAAGCAAAAGTCAGGCCTGCTTTCTAGAGATGATGATGTGAACATTGCCTCTTCACTCCACCTCAGCAGGCTTGCCCTGCAGACGCGCCTCTACAGTACTTGTATGTAAATGCAGTGACTGCCACCAAATGGTGCTTTATGGCCCCCCCATCCTTCCTGGAAATATATGCCTGTGCATGGGCGGTGAGAGATGCTTGAGCTTGGAAATGCCAGTCATCTCGTTTGATTTTCTGAAAGTAAGAAAGCTAATGGGTTTATTACCCTATTGGAAGCAACTCACTAGCAGAGCAACTGCCCTTCTGCACTCAGAAAAAATACTGCCTCACTAAAGAACAAGATGCAAATTTTCCCAAACTGTACTTTTAACATATAGTATGAGCAAAACGAAAGAAATGTTTGCTTTAAGAAAATATGCAGTTTAGAATGCTAATTTGGTACTTTAAAATGCACAAAAAAATAATTAGAAGTAGATTTTTTTTACAGGACTGGTCCTTAAGATAAGACTCCGCCATACCCCTTAGTTCCCCTCACTTTTAACTGTAGCCCAACACACCGTTTCACAAACTTGATACTATGGGTCACACCACAAAAAAACAAAAAGAAGAAAAACAGACCTAATTCAGTAGAAACAAAATGCCTCAATATTCTGTGCAACTGTTACTTCAGGAGTAGTTAGGGCGACAGCAGCACTTCTTTCCTTGAGCACTGAGCTGCAGTCAGCACTATCTGTGACAGTACAGGCTGAGGCAGGATGCTATAAGCATTTGCCTGTCTCGTGCTGCAGCTCGAGGCACACTCCCCCTCCCACCTCCCAACTCAAACTGTCAATCAGAGAGCAGAACAAATAAGAAATAAAAACTCTGAACACAGGAGAATAAAACTTAATTAATCTTTTTATTATTTGTGCTTTTCAGCAAAGTAACAATGTAGCTATGGGAGTAATGTTTTTATACATGTCTTTGAATATCTGACGTTTTTTTCCTCGAATGCAAAACTTAAAAAAAACCAAAACAAAAAAAAACCCCAATGTGGCTGTGCTTTGTAGCACTTTCACCAACCCCTTCCCCTCACCTCCAGCACTGAGGAGGAGAGGGGAAGGGGTTGTCTTTTGTGGTCTGCAAAGACGCCTCTGAAGGAGCCTTTGGAGTCCGGCAACTCTTCAGGAGTGCTGCCGGGCTAGCCCCGCCTTTCCCCTGCCTCTCCCCACCTCCTCTCACACACGTCCTCTCAGTGGGCAGCTGCTTTCACTGAGTGAAACCAGCCGGAGCAGCGCCAGAGGCCAGCAGGATTAAAAAGATAAGTTAACACTTCTTTCTCCCCCCCCCACCCCCCGCCCCACTCCGTTTCCATACCCCCACTGCCCCCGTAGGTAATAAACTTTCCTCTAGTCCCTGCGTCCCCGCCCCCCCTTCTTTAGAATCCCCCCGCCCCCTTCTTTAGAATCCCCTGCGCCCCCGCCCCCCCGCGAGGCAAAGACAAAAAGAGGGCGCGAGATCAGGGCGCGAGATCTTGCTGTGACTGTGACCCCTCCTCTTCCCTTCCAAATGGCACATTCCGGGTCAGTGGCCCGCCCCCACTGTAACGGTTAACGGTTTTTCATTTCAAAATCTTGATAACATGGCAGGAAGTAGATATACTCTATGTGAGAGCGCTGAATTTGCCCTAGTGTATCTTTTGGATTGCGCCACTTGGGGCAATCCAGCAGACCCATCGGTCGTGCGATGGAGCCGCCGGAGGCGCGCCCAGTGGGTTCGAGAACGGAGGAAGAGAGCCAAACTGGCCATGTTTTGCTATTCTTATTTGTCCTACTGTACAAGGACGGGCACCCCGGTAGACCTCGGGGTGCTGCGATGGACACATTCAGACAGTTAGTAATATTCCTATACCTGTTGTTTGTGTCTTTACAGGTGCAGTGCAATCGGATTTTCCAACAGGTCCTTGTGGACCCCCTTTTTAACCTTCTATCAGCTTGCTGATAGAGGGAGGAGCAGGGAAGTCCAACGTTCATCACTTCTGGTTGAAGTACCTGATGGTCCAACAGATTGTTAGCAAGCCTAATAATCAAAAGTGATGGACTCCGAGTTAGCTAAGGTGATGGAGGCGGAATTCGCCAAAGTCACGCATTCCTTGTCGGCTTTGGGTAGTGAATTAGGAATGCTGAGACAGGAACAACAGAATATTGTTTTCTAGGTACAAATCCTGGAACAAAGAGAAGATCCAATATCAGACCCAGTAGTTGAGATTGTTTATGACTCTGATAATGATGTACCAATACCCCAGTTGATCCTCTGGCTCCCCTTTATCACATCTCCTACCCAATCCTCCTATGCCAAGTAAATATAGAGGAGACACCAAAGAATACAAGTCATTCAGTACACAATGCACACTCGATTATTTAAATAAACCCAAAGCTTACGAAACTGATGTTAGCAAAGTCATGTTCATTTTGATGAATCTAGAGGGCAATGCTTTGAAATGGGCTACTCCACTAATAGAAAAGAATGATAGACTTTTGTACCAATATAATTTTTTGAAATCATTCTCAGGCATGTTTGAATGCAAACAAGAAGGACAGCTCAGAAAGACAGAACTATTGGAGTATAAACAGGGCAATAAGGAAAGCAAGGACTATATAACCCACTTTCAGTTATTAGCCTCTGCTACTGAATGGCCAGATGATGTATTGGTTGGGTTACTCTATAAAGGGTTACGAGAAGAGATTAAAGACATCCTTGCTAATATCATTCCTTTACCCAAGACTTTTTCAGAATATGTCGAGTTAACCATCCAGGTCGACCAAAGGATAAAGGAAAGGAAATGAAAAAGGAAAGACGCAAAACTAAGTCTTTCCATCCCTTTCAAAGATATCTACCTCCTCCCATTAAAGAGACCGACAGTGGTGAACCCATGCAGTTGGGAGGGATAAGAGGCCCTATCTCCGCATAGGAAAAGGAGTAGGGAAGACGAGAGCGTCTGTGTTTTTATTGTGGAGACGCTAAACATGCGAACTACAATTGACCCTTAGTGCCAGTAAAAGCCAGCACCTGTTAAACTCTCGAGGAGGTTTTCTGGGTATATCAGAACTAGATCCTCGTTTCGTTGGGACTGTAAATCGTGATGCCCCCTCTGCTCCACATCTATACATAGAAGTGGTTATCAAAGCAGAAGGAATGAAAGACCTTCAAACTAAAGCTCTAGTAGATTGTGGGGCCAATGGGAACTATATTGATCAAAGATTCCAAAAACTACATAACATCCCCATTCGGAAAAGAACACGACCAGAGCAAGCAATGTCCGTTGACGACACCCCTCTTAGATCAGGACAGATTGATTATAACACTTCCCCATTGCAAATAGGATTTCAGGGGGTCATGAAGGCAACACAATTTGATATCATACATACCCCCACTTTCAAAGTCATTCTGAGAATGCCCTGGCTTATGGAGTAGAACCCACATATTGATTGGGTTTCCAGGACTTTGACATAGAAACCACAGAGAAGAGGTACATCAATACTACTTCTACGGATATAGCAGAACGCTATCCTGACCTAATCACAGTGTTTGATAAGAGAGAGGCAGAAGTACTTCCTCCACAGAGGGCGTATGATTGTCAAATCAATCTGTTACCCAATTCTGTCATTCCTTGTGGGAGGATCTATGCCCTATCTCCTAAAGAGGATGGCATACTGAAAGAGTACATACAAGAGAACTTGAAAAAGGGATTTATTCGACCCTCCTCTTCACCGGCAGGAGCATCTTTGTTTTTCGTGCCTAAAAAAGATTGCGACGAGTTAAGACCGTGCATCGATTTTAGACTCCTATACATTATCACCATCAAAAATAAATACCCTTTACCGCTTATCCCTGTGTTACTTGACCAGATCCAAGGCGCTAAGTGGTTTTCTAAGATTGACCTTAGAGGCGCCTATAATTTAATCAGAATGAGAGATGGCGATGAATGGAAGACGGCCTTTAGGACAGCCCATGGTCACTATGAGTATCTGGTCATGCCATTCGGATTATGTAATGCCCCAGCCTACTTCCAATACTTTGTAAATGATGTGTTCAAAGAAATCCTAAATACATTCATGGTCATCTATCTTGATGACATCTTGATATTTTCTAATGACGAGAAAGAACATGAAAGACACATCCGAGCGGTACTAGAAAAGCTACTTGCCAATCGACTATACGCAAAGGAGTCTAAATGCTTGTTCTTTCAGGAACAAGTTCCCTTTTTAGGATATCTAATTTCACATAAGGGCCGAGAAATGGACCCTGTGAAGATTCAAGCTATTTTGGAATGGGAGGCTCCACGTTCCGTTAAAGAGGTCCAGAGGTTCCTGGGGTTCGCCAATTTCTACCGCCAGTACATCCAGTCATATTCAGATCTTGTTATTCCCTTAACGCAAGTCTTGAAAAAGAAGAACTTCCATTGGTCCCCTGAGCAACAAGAATCATTTGAGTTACTCAAAAAGGAATTCACCCAAGCCCCGATATTGATACATCCAGATTTCACTAAACCATTTATAGTTGAAGCAGATGCCTCATCCAATGCCCTAGGTGCAGTCCTCTCCCAAAAAGACAGCATTCAAGAACCTCATCCCATTGCTTATTATTCCAGGAAGTTGAGTACTGCAGAACAAAATTATACCATATATGAGAGAGAACTATTAGCAATCAAGGAGGCACTGGAACAATGGAGGCACTATTTGGAGGGTACAGGTAATCCGATTACTATTTATACGGATCACAAGAACCTTGAATTCATGAAGAATCTGACTTGTCAAAACGGCAGGCAAGCTCGCTGGTCACTCTTTTTCTCCCGTTTTGATTACGTAATTACCTACAAACCGGGCACTTGTAATGCTAGGGCTGACGCCCTTTCTAGGAAATACCCTGAAGAGAATAAGGTGGAAATAGTGCCAACTCCTATTCTTTCCCCTCAAAGAGTCATTGGGGCCACTTCCTGTGCTTTAACGTCATTTCTGCAAGAAGTGAAAGATAGTTACAGTCCTGAAGCTAGACAGAGGTTTTTGGCAGCAAGTACTATGCATAAAGAGATTGAAGGCTTGTTATTCCGGGGTTCCCGGTTGTGGGTACCGAAATTGTCACAGCAATCTGAGTTGTTGCATTGGTGTCATGATGTCACATTAGCAGGGCACCCAGGTCCTATTAAAACTATGGAATTGCTTTCTCGTTACGTTTGGTGGCTTAAAATGAGGAAAACAGTGTTGGAATATGTCCACCTGTGTCCAACATGTACTAGAACTAAGTCTTGTCATTTGGTTCCGCAAGGGTTATTGCAGCCATTAAAAGTCCCTAAAGGGCCTTGGAAAGACATTTCTATGGACTTCATTACTAACTTGCCTAGTTGTAATGGTTATTCAGTTATACTGGTTGTTACAGACTTATTCACCAAGATGGCCCATTTTGTGGGTTTAACTCGATTACCTAATGCTAAGATTCTGGCTAATATCTTTCTGTGTTATGTGGTGAGACTTCATGGTCTCCCTGAATCTATTGTGAGCGACAGAGGATCTCAATTTCTGGCGAAATTTTGGAGAGAATTTCATATGCATTTAGGTACTACCTTATTGTATTCCTCAGGATATCATCCCCAAACGGATGGTGCTACGGAGAGGTGTAACCAGACTCTGGAACAGTATCTGAGGGTGTTCTGCATGAAGGAAGAAAGGAGTTGGTACTCTGCCTTGCCTCTTATAGAATTCTTGTACAATAATTCCTATCATTCAGCCATCAAAACAACCCCTTTATGTGCTCTTATGGGCTACCACCCTCACTTCTTACCCACCAGGTTTCCCAGTGCCTCCTTGGTGCCAGAGGTGTCTACCTTTCTTAAAACATTTGCATCCTGGGTTCAGGTCTTGACTTCTTTGTTCCTGGTCTCTAAGGCAGCTATGAAACAGCAGGCTGATAAACATAGGAGGTATGCACCTGTATTCAAAGTAGGGGATAGGGTTTGGCTATCCACCAAATTCCTGCACTTTAAGGGAACATCCTGCCCTAAACTGTTGCCACGTTTCATTGGTCCCTATTTCATTGATGCCATTATCTCTCCAGTGGTTGTACGGCTTCGCCTTCCTATGACCCTGAAATGCCATCCTGTCTTTCATGTTTCCCAGGTGAAATACTGTGATCCAGCTACTCGCCCTGATTTGACTGCCCCTCAGCCTCCTCCTGACACCCATGGGGAATATCAGGTTGCTAAAATCCTTGATTCCAGACTCGTTAGGGGTAGACTGCAGTATTTGATTGACTGGGTTGGTTATGGCCCGGAAGACAGGTCTTGGGAACCGGATGCCAATGTTCATGCCCCGCGCTTGCAAGCGGCTTTTCATGCTAGGCATCCGGATAAACCCAAGCCTGTGGGGGGCGTTCCTGGAGGGGTAAGGGTGGGCGGGGGGTACTGTCAGGATCCCACCTACTGCATCGGCTCCCACACCTAAACCTAGGAGACGGCAGCTTAGGTACCCTTGGTCCTTCCAGCAACGCGCTAGTCTTCGCCCCCGATTGCTATGAAGTTCTTCACGGGTAGCCGGTTACGGCATTCTAATTATACACTGACTTATACTTGGCCTTCCTATTGATATTGCTATTGGTTAACCCTTTCAAGATGGCGCTTTGGTTCTGGATAGACTCACATGGAGCCTGTGCTCATGCGAGTCCTTTCTCTATGTTTGTGGTTCGAAGCGGTCCTTTTAAGGAGGACGCCGCCGGAGGGAAGGCGCTTGCTAACAACAAGCGGACTCCCGTGTTGTGCCATTGTATTCTCGTTATTGCTTTGCCTCGTGATCTCAGATAAGTGACCCGGACTGTTTCTTGGACCTCTCTTTGCCTTGCCCTTTTGTATGCTTGTTGCTCGCCTATTGCCTGACCCCTTGCTTGTTTTCTGGATCTCTCTTGCTGTGCCCTCTGGTATTGTTGCTGCTCGCATGTTACTGGACCTCTGGCTTGCTTTACGGACTACTCTTGCTATATGCCCTCTGTCATTGTTATTCACGCACGTTACTGACTCGGCCCGACTATTTGACATTCCTGTCTCGATAGTGCGGACGTGTGTGCTAGAATACGTCCTTTGCCAAAGCGCTCGAGACAGGAGGTTTCCCTTCTACTAAAATACTCAAGAATATCCGCAGCCTGATTAGTAATTATCCCTTCTTGTTGTTTATTGTATTTTCAGGTGCAGTGTCACAAGTTACCAAGCTGGTCCTTGTGGACCCCCTTTTCAACCTTCTGTCAGCTATCTGGCAGTGGGAGGAACAGGGACGTCCAAAGTTCATCACTTTTGGTCCAAGTCCTTGATGGTCCAACAGATTGTTAGCAAGCCTA
>JAWWMH010000008.1:0-16438 GCA_035049765.1 Desmognathus lycos | reverse complement strand
GGGGTTTATTTTTCCAGCCTCTTCTTATAATAATTTACTTATAACATAATAACTACAATATTATCAATTTTTCCCTATATTACCCCAAAGCTATGGGGTTATTTTTCCAGCCTCCTCTTACAATATTTTATATAACTAAACTCATAATTAACCTTTTTTAACCCCCCCCCCCCATACAATAATTTAAATTATAACCTACTACCCCAACTATTACACATTTAAAATGTTAAACAAACCAAACACCCCACACCACCAAAGCTTGTCAGTCTTATATAAAATTATCCGCTCAAAAATATAAGAAATCTCAAACGAGAAAGATTTTAACTTCCGCTTCTGGCACCCAAGGCCAAAATTCTAGTGGGCTAAATTATCGCTTGTGCTAAATTGCCATAATTGATGTAAGGCGGGGACATATTATGCATAATAGTACATTCACCTAATTTCCATTCGGATTTGTTTTCGCGCCCTTCAAGTCTAAAATTCCCCGCGGAGACGAGAAACCCGCAACCCGCCCCCTAGGATGCGATGTCTAGATCTAAGGACCTATTTTTAAGTACCACGGACGTTCACATTCAAAATGCATCCGGCGCGCAATCTCAGGTGCGCCCTGCTTCAGACTTATCACCGTGAACTTTTTCTGGCATAAAAGTGAAGTATTCTAGCGACCTGGATCCCCCGTGACCCCCCATAACTGGTTTGATGTCATCCTTTCTTTTTTTTTTCTCTGTGAGATCAACAGACATATAGGCTTATACCTGGTGAATCTTAATCTAAACCTGAACATAACATGCGTATGTAGTTTAACTAATATATGAAAATATTAATATAATTTAATGTTATATTGACATAAACTAAATTTAATACTTGAAAAATGAATAGTCCATATTTTAAATATCTACGAAACCATTTTCCCAACAATTAAGCTAAGAAAATTATCTGTTTTTACCCAATTCAACCCCCCTTTCCCCCCGACACACGGTTAAAACTAATCGATATTATTTTTTTTTAGTCAACCCCAAACCTAAAAAACTTTTATATACACGCACTAAAGTTGTCAATAAAAAAAAATGTGTTATAATATTTTTTTTTTATTTTTTTAATTACATTATTACATTATAACGAAAGCTAATGTAGTTTAGACAAAATATGACACTGAAAATGCCAAGAAAAATTTTAAAAAATTTCGTAAGCAATAGATTTGGTCCTAATCTTTATATTAATTACAGTTATATTTATACATGCAAGTTTCATCACCCCAGTGAGAATGCCCCTTATTTTCTAACTAAAAGTAAAGGAGCAGGTATCAGGCACCAAAAGCCCATAACACCTTGTTTGGCCACACCTACACAGGAACTCAGCAGTAATAAACATTAAACAATGAGCGAAAAGCTCGATTTAGCAATAATTGACTAGAGTTGGTAAATCCCGTGCCAGCCACCGCGGTTATACGAGAAACTCATATTAATATCTACGGCCTAAAGGGTAGTTTTAGATACAATAAAATAGAATTTAAAATTTATTTAGTAGTTATATACAAATATAAAATGTAAATCCAAAGACGAAAGTTATACTATATATTCTTGAATCTACTATAGCTGAGAGACAAACTGGGATTAGATACCCCACTATGCTCAACTTTAAAATGGATCATCCCGCCAGAGCACTACGAGCTACAGCTTAAAACTCAAAGGACTTGGCGGTGCTCTATACCCACCTAGAGGAGCCTGTTCTATAATCGACACCCCCCGATAAACCTCACCATCTCTTGCCATTACAGCCTATATACCACCGCCCTCAGTTCACCTTTTAAAAGAATAATAGTGAACAAAATAATTAAAAATAAAAAAGTCAGGTCAAGGTGTAGCAAATGAAATGGAAAGAAATGGGCTACATTTTTTATAATAAAAAACACGGAATATTATATGAAATAGGATATAAAGGAGGATTTAGAAGTAAAAAGAAAAAAGAGTGTTCTTTTTAAACTGGCAATAGAGCACGCACACACCGCCCGTCGCCCTGTTCAAAATAAGACAATTTAAATAAATATATATAATTTATAAGAAAAGGTAAGTCGTAACATGGTAAGTCTACCGGAAGGTGGACTTGGATATCAAAATATAGCTTAAATAAAGCATTTTGTTTACACCAAAAAAATATTTGCCAAACCAAATTATTTTGAATTTTAAATCTAGCCTAAACATAAAATACTTATTCCTAATTTACAAAACATTATTATATAATAGTATGGGCGACAGAAAATTTATTAGCGCAATAGAAAAAGTACTGTAAAGGAAAGATGAAATAAAAATGAAATAAATAAAAATATAAAAAAGCAAAGACTATAACTTTTACCTTTAGCATAATGGTCTAGCCAGTCTATATTAACATAAAGAACTTTAGTTATATACCCCGAAACCAGACGAGCTACCTCAAGACAGCAATATATGAGCAAACTCTTCTCTGTAGCAAAAGAGTGAGAAGAACTTTTGGTAGAGGCGAAAAACCAAACGAGCCTGGATATAGCTGGTTACTTGAGAATGAATTTTAGTTCAACTAAAAGCACAAATATTATAAAATAAACGCTTTTATTATAATTAATTGAGGTACAGCCCAATTAATAAAGGAAACAACCTAAACAAATAAATAAAGATTATAATATACTTAAGAAAATCAACACTGTTGGCTTAAAGGCAGCCATCACAAATTACGTCAAAGCTTAATTTAAATAAAACTTACTATTTCAATAAACAATCTAAATTTCTTTTAAAAATCAAGTAAATCTATATTATAGATAAATTATTACTAGAACAAGTAACAAGGAAAGAAACCTCTATATGTACGTGTAAATCAAAATGAACAAATCATTGATAATTAACATTTATATACAAAATTTTTACAAAAATATTAACCTTAATGTTAATCCAACACAGGAACATAAAAAAAGATTTAAAGTTTAAAAAGGAACTCGGCAAAACAACGAGCTTCGCCTGTTTACCAAAAACATCGCCTTTTGAAATACTAACATAAAAGGTACTGCCTGCCCAGTGACAATCGTTTAACGGCCGCGGTATTATGACCGTGCAAAGGTAGCGTAATCACTTGTCTATTAAATATAGACCAGTATGAATGGCAAAACGAGAGCTCAACTGTCTCTTTAAATTAATCAGTGAAATTGATCTCTCCGTGCAGAAGCGGAGATATAAATATAAGACGAGAAGACCCTATGGAGCTTTAAACCTAAACTAATTATACTTTATATAAATATAATAATAATTTAGCACCTGGTTTTAGGTTGGGGCGACCACGGGACAAAACAAAACTCCCGAGATGAAAAAATTAAGAAACACATTTCAAAATAATAATATTATTAACATAATTGACCCTTATTTGATCAACGAACTAAGTTACCCTAGGGATAACAGCGCAATCCTTTCAGAAAGTCCCTATCGACGAAAGGGTTTACGACCTCGATGTTGGATCAGGACATCCAAATGGTGCAGCAGCTATTAAAGGTTCGTTTGTTCAACGATTAAAGTCCTACGTGATCTGAGTTCAGACCGGAGTAATCCAGGTCAGTTTCTATCTATAAAAAATTTTTCCTAGTACGAAAGGACCGGAAAGATAAGGCCTATAAAAATTCTAAGCCTTCCTATTATTTCTGAAATAAAATAAAGAAATAATTCAAAAACAAGCCGAAAATAATGGCTTATTAGAGTGGCAGAGCTTGGTAATTGCAAAAGACCTAAAATCTTTAATTCGGAAGTTCAAATCTCCCCCCTAATAATGCAAATCTTATTAATCATTAACCCATTACTGTATATTATTCCCGTTTTATTAGCAGTAGCATTCCTAACTTTAGTTGAACGAAAAGTACTTGGATATATACAATTTCGTAAAGGACCAAATATTGTAGGCCCATCAGGACTATTACAACCAATTGCAGATGGATTAAAATTATTTACTAAAGAACCTGTACGTCCTTCCACCTCCTCTCAAACTATATTCTTATTAATACCAACAATAGCCTTAATCTTATCTTTATTAATTTGAATTCCACTACCACTCCCAAATACTCTATCAAACTTAAACTTAGGTGTTTTATTTATACTTGCCCTATCAAGCCTAGCTGTTTATTCTATTTTGGGGTCAGGATGAGCTTCTAACTCCAAATATGCTCTAATTGGAGCCCTCCGAGCAGTCGCTCAAACAATCTCATATGAAGTTACACTAGCACTAATTCTTTTATGCCTTGTCCTGATAACAGGGGGTTTTATATTATTTAATTTTAATATATCTCAAGAACTAATATGATTCTTAGTACCAGCATGACCAATAGCCGCCATATGATTTATTTCAACTTTAGCTGAAACAAACCGAGCCCCATTTGATTTAACAGAAGGAGAATCAGAATTAGTATCAGGCTTTAACGTTGAATATGCAGGAGGGCCCTTCGCTCTTTTTTTCTTAGCAGAATACGCAAACATTTTAATAATAAATGTACTATCAACAGTTCTTTTTTTAGGTACAACATTTTATCATCTTTACCCAGAGTTATCAGTAATTAATTTAATAATTAAAGCTTCTGCCTTATCAATTATATTTTTATGAATTCGAGCCTCATATCCACGATTTCGATATGACCAACTAATACATTTAGTATGAAAAAACTTTTTACCTATTACAATTGCAATAACTATACTTCACCTCTCCATTCCAATTATAATAATAGGACTTCCTCCAATACTATAGGAAATATGCCTGAAAACTAAGGATTACTTTGATAGAGTAAACAATAGAGGTTCAAATCCCCTTATTTCCTAAAAAAAAAGGATTTGAACCTATCCAATGAAGATCAAAACTTCAAGTGCATCCGCTACACTATTTCTTAATAAAATAAGCTAAATAAGCTTTTGGGCCCATACCCCAAAAATGTTGGTTAATCCCCTCTTTTATTAATGAATCCCTATGCCTTGTCAATATTAATCTCAAGTTTATCTACCGGAACAATTATTACTTTTATTAGCAACCATTGATTTTTGGCCTGAATTGGACTTGAATTAAATACACTAGCGATTATTCCAATTTTATCTAAAATACATCACCCCCGATCAACAGAAGCAGCAATTAAATATTTTTTAATTCAATCAATAGCGTCCGCCTTATTATTATTCGCAACAATATTAAATGCGTGATATACTGGTGAATGAACAATTATTAATATACAAACCCAAATTCCATTATTATTATTAACAACAGCTCTAATAATTAAATTAGCAGTAGCCCCATTTCATATATGACTCCCAGATGTAATTCAAGGACTAGACTTAATAACCTGTTTAATTCTTTCAACATGACAAAAACTTGCACCAATAATATTAATAATTCAAGTAAGTTCAGAAATTAATACAACATTACTTATAATGTTAGGAATATTATCTCTACTAGTTGGAGGATGAGGAGGACTAAATCAACCTCAGCTACGTAAAATAATAGCCTACTCTTCTATCGCACATTTAGGCTGAATAATAATTGTAATATCATATTCTCCAAATCTAACACTCCTAAATCTTATAATTTATTTATTATTAACCACATCAATATTCTTAATAATAATAAAACTCTTATCAACTAATATTAATAAAATAGCTTCTTCATGAATAAAAAATTTATCGCTTACCTCAACAATAATTATTATTTTGATATCACTTGGAGGACTTCCACCGTTATCAGGATTCATACCCAAATGATTAATCCTAGAAGAGATTATTAAACAAAACATTCCTCTAGCTACAATGGCAGCAATATCAACCCTATTAAGCTTATTTTTTTATTTACGTCTTTCCTATATAACATCATTAACCACCCCCCCCACTACAATAAATTCAAAATTAATATGACGACTAAAAATAAAACCAAACATAATATCAACAACAATTATTATATCAACAATACTATTACCAGTTACACCACTAATCTTAAATATAATTTAAAGATTTAAGTTATAAGACTAAAAGCCTTCAAAGCTTAAAGCAGGAGTTAAAAACTCCTAATCTTTGACTAAGATTTGCAAGACTTTATCTCACATATTCTGAATGCAACCCAGACACTTTAATTAAGATAAAACCCTACTAGATTAGAAGGCTTTATCCTACAATCTTTTAGTTAACAGCTAAATACCTAAACTAGGCTTTAATCTACTTCTCCCGCTTTGTGGGGGGGGAAAAAGCGGGAGAAGCCCCGGTAGGAGTCATTTTACTCTTTAAAATTTGCAATTTTATGTGCTGTACACCACAAGGCTTGGTATAGAAAGGATTTAAACCTTTATTATTAAGGCTACAACTTAACACCTGTTCGGCCACTTTACCTGTGATAATCACCCGATGACTATACTCAACAAATCATAAAGATATTGGCACCCTCTATTTAATATTTGGTGCCTGAGCTGGCATAGTTGGAACCGCTCTTAGCCTTTTAATTCGAGCAGAATTAAGTCAACCAGGAGCTTTACTAGGAGATGATCAAATTTATAATGTAATCGTCACAGCCCATGCATTTGTAATAATTTTTTTTATAGTAATACCAATTATAATTGGAGGATTCGGAAATTGACTACTTCCACTAATAATTGGAGCGCCTGATATGGCCTTTCCACGAATAAATAATATAAGCTTTTGACTACTACCCCCCTCACTTCTTCTCTTATTAGCTTCATCAGGAGTTGAGGCTGGAGCAGGAACCGGATGAACGGTATATCCTCCTCTAGCCGGAAATATAGCTCATGCAGGAGCTTCTGTAGATTTAACAATCTTTTCACTCCATTTAGCTGGAGTATCATCTATTTTAGGCGCTATTAATTTTATCACAACTTCTATTAATATAAAACCACCATCAATATCACAATATCAAACACCTTTATTTGTTTGATCAGTTTTAATTACCGCTATTCTACTTTTATTATCATTACCCGTTCTAGCAGCAGGCATCACAATACTTCTTACAGACCGAAACCTTAATACTACATTTTTTGATCCTGCAGGGGGTGGAGACCCAGTCCTATATCAACACTTATTTTGATTTTTTGGACACCCTGAAGTTTATATCCTCATTTTACCAGGATTTGGTATAATCTCCCATATTGTTACATATTATTCATCTAAAAAAGAACCATTTGGATATATAGGCATAGTTTGAGCAATAATATCAATCGGCCTTCTAGGTTTTATTGTTTGAGCTCATCACATATTTACTGTTGATCTTAATGTTGATACACGAGCATATTTTACTTCTGCTACAATAATTATTGCAATTCCAACTGGTGTAAAAGTATTTAGTTGATTAGCAACTATACATGGGGGAGCTATTAAATGAGATGCAGCTATATTATGAGCCCTAGGATTTATTTTTCTTTTTACTGTTGGCGGTCTAACTGGCATTGTCCTAGCCAACTCCTCACTAGATATTGTTCTACACGACACCTATTATGTAGTAGCTCACTTCCATTATGTATTATCAATAGGTGCTGTCTTCGCTATTATAGGAGGATTTGTACATTGATTTCCACTATTCTCAGGATTTACACTCCATCCGACATGATCAAAAATTCACTTTGGAGTTATATTTATTGGTGTAAATTTAACCTTTTTTCCTCAACACTTTTTAGGTTTAGCAGGTATACCACGACGATATTCAGACTATCCAGACGCATATACTCTTTGAAATACAATATCCTCTATTGGATCCTTAATTTCTCTATTAGCAGTTATTATAATAATATTTATTATTTGAGAAGCTTTCGCATCTAAGCGAGAAGTAATAAGTACAGAATTTTCTTCAACAAATATTGAGTGACTGTATGGATGCCCCCCACCTTATCACACTTTTGAAGAACCATCATATGTACAAGTTATTTATCAACAAGAGAGGAGGGAGTTGAACCCCCTTAAAATAATTTCAAATTACCTACATAGCCAATCTGTCACTCTCTTAAGATGTTAGTAAAATAATTACTAAGCCTTGTCATGACTTAATTACTAGTTTAACTCTTGTACATCTTATATGGCACATTCATCACAATTAGGCTTTCAAGACGCAGCCTCCCCTATTATAGAAGAATTATTATATTTCCATGATCATGCTTTAATAGCAGTATTTTTAATTAGCACTTTAGTGCTTTATATTATTACAGTTATAATAACAACAAAATTAACTAATACAAATTCCATAGATGCTCAAGAAATTGAGATAGTTTGAACAATTATGCCTGCAATTATTCTTATTGTTATTGCTCTTCCATCCTTACGCATCCTCTACCTAATAGATGAAATTAATGATCCTCATCTAACAGTCAAAGCCATCGGACATCAGTGATATTGAAGTTATGAATTTACAAATTATGAAAATCTTATATTTGACTCATATATAATACCAACACAAGATTTATTAGCAGGAGAATTCCGTTTATTAGAAGTAGATAATCGAATAGTTGTTCCAATAGAATCACCAATCCGCATATTAATTTCAGCTGAAGATGTATTACACTCATGAGCAGTCCCATCAATAGGAGTTAAAACAGATGCTATCCCAGGACGACTTAATCAAACAACTTTTATTACATCACGACCAGGAATATTTTATGGGCAATGTTCTGAAATTTGCGGAGCTAATCATAGTTTTATACCAATTGTTGTAGAAACAACCCCATTAAATAACTTTCAAACCTGAACCTCTAATATACTAGAAATTTCATTAAGAAGCTTTCATGGACAAGCAACAGCCTTTTAAGCTGCAGTTCGGTGCTCCCAATCACCCTTAATGACATGCCACAATTGAACCCAAATCCTTGATTTTTAATTTTTATTATATCATGATTAATTTATTTAATTATTTTAATATATAAAACTAACAATTTTAAAATACTAAATGAACCAACAACACAAAATATTAATAAAAATAAGCCCCAGCCATGAGATTGATTATGAACTTAAGCTTTTTTGATCAATTTATAAGCCCAACATTAATAGGCATCCCATTAATTTTATTATCTATAATCCTACCCTGATTATTATTTCCAAAACAAACAAACAAATGATTAATTAATCGCCTTTCATCCTTACAACTTTGACTTTTTTATAATATCACAAAACAATTGTTTAGCCCAATTAACTTAAACGGACATAAGTGGGCCCTTATATTAATATCTTTAATATTATTTATTATATCAATAAATTTACTCGGCTTATTACCATATACATTTACACCAACAACACAGTTATCCATAAACTTAGGATTAGCAGTTCCACTATGATTAGCCACTCTTCTTATAGGATTACGAAATCAACCCACTATAACCTTAGGACACTTATTACCAGAAGGCACACCCTCACTATTAATTCCAATTCTTATCTTAATTGAAACAATTAGCTTATTTATTCGACCATTAGCACTTGGTGTACGATTAACTGCTAATTTGACTGCAGGACACTTATTAATTCAATTAATTTCTACAGCAGTTTTCGTACTTCTACCACTTATACCAACAGTTGCAATTCTCACAGCAATAGTTTTATTTTTACTTACCCTGTTAGAAATTGCTGTAGCCATAATTCAAGCTTATGTTTTTGTACTCCTAC
The DNA here is from genome assembly GCA_035049765.1 of Desmognathus lycos. NCBI lineage: Eukaryota > Metazoa > Chordata > Amphibia > Caudata > Plethodontidae > Desmognathus > Desmognathus lycos. The sequence continues at coordinate 6,809 of JAWWMH010000008.1, read as the reverse complement.
TAAGTCTTTATTTACAAGAAAATATTTAATGACACACCAAGCCCATGCTTTTCACATAGTTAACCCAAGCCCTTGACCCCTTACAGGAGCTATCGCAGCACTATTATTAACATCTGGCCTAGCAATATGATTTCACTTTGGATCTACATTATTAATAAATTTAGGATTAATTGTTATAATTTTAACAATAATTCAATGATGACGAGATATTGTACGAGAAAGCACATTTCAAGGACATCATACAACTCCAGTACAAAAAGGACTCCGCTATGGCATAATTTTATTTATTACCTCAGAGGTATTATTTTTTTTTGGGTTTTTTTGAGCATTCTATAATTCTAGTTTAGCACCAACCCCAGAATTAGGAGAATGTTGACCACCAACTGGAGTAATCCCATTAGACCCATTTGAAGTCCCATTATTAAATACAGCAGTTTTATTAGCATCTGGTGTAACTGTAACATGAACTCACCATAGTATTATAATAAATAATCGTAAAGAAACTATTCAATCTTTATCATTAACAATCTTATTAGGTTTATATTTTACCGCACTTCAAGCAGCTGAATATTATGAAGCCCCATTTGCTGTAGCCGATGGAGTCTACGGATCAACTTTTTTTGTAGCAACAGGATTTCACGGATTACATGTGATTATTGGTTCCCTATTTTTATTAACATGTCTTGTACGTCAAATTAATTTTCACTTTACATCTAATCACCATTTTGGCTTTGAAGCGGCCGCCTGATATTGACATTTTGTAGATGTTGTATGATTATTTTTATATGTATCAATTTACTGATGAGGATCATGTCTTTTTAGTATAAAATATAAATAACTTCCAATTATTAGATCTTAGTTTAATCTAGGAAAAGACAATGATTATTATATTTATAATAACTGTCACTACAATTATTTCAATTATTTTAATTATTATTGGATTTTGATTACCTGTTAATAGCCCAGACGCAGAAAAATTATCTCCATATGAATGTGGATTTGACCCTCTTGGATCTGCACGCCTTCCGTTCTCAATTCGATTCTTTCTAGTCGCAATTCTATTTCTACTATTTGATTTAGAAATTGCCCTATTACTTCCAACCCCATGAGCCACTCAAATATTACCAATAAATATATTAATTTGATCCACTACTATTCTTATCCTATTAACCCTTGGCTTAATTTATGAGTGAATACAAGGAGGTTTAGAATGGGCAGAATAAGTATTTATTCTAAAAAGATTATTGATTTCGACTCAATAGATTCTGATATATTCAGAAATACTTTATGTCCCCAACTTTATTTACACTATATTCAACATTTTTAATTAGTATTTCAGGATTAATTATTCAACGCACCCACTTACTCTCAGCCCTATTGTGTTTAGAAGGAATAATATTAGCATTATTTTTAATAATATCACTTTGAACAAAACAATTAGAAAATACAATATATTTTTCACTTCCAATATTTATATTAACCTTCTCCGCCTGTGAAGCAAGCACCGGACTATCCCTCATGGTAGCAACCACCCGAACACATGGTACAGATCATCTAAAAAATCTTAATTTACTACAATGCTAAAAATTATTATATCTACAATAATAATAATTCCAATAATCTGATTATCATCTAAAAAATGACTATGATTTAATACCATTATTAACAGTTTATTTATTGCCATCATTAGCCTCACATTTCTAATACTCCCACTTGAAATAATAATTATATTAAATAAATATATAGGTTTGGATCAAATTTCCTCACCTTTATTAGTTTTAACCTGCTGACTTCTTCCATTAATAATTCTAGCTAGCCAAAACCATTTAAAAAATAATCCAAAATATCGTCAACAAATATATATCTCAATATTTATAATATTACAATTAGCACTCATTTTAGCATTTTCTTCAACAGAATTAACCTTATTTTACATTTCATTTGAAGCAACTTTAATTCCAACACTTATTATTATTACTCGCTGAGGAAACCAAACAGAACGCCTAAATGCAGGAACATATTTTCTATTTTATACCCTAGCTGGCTCACTACCTCTACTAATCGCCCTTCTTTTATTATATAATTCAACAAATTCCCTTTATATAGAATTTTTAATTAATTTACCTCAAATATCAATAATAATAAGCACTAATAAAATTCTTTGGTTAGCATGTTTAGTAGCATTTATAGTTAAAATACCACTTTACGGAACCCACTTATGATTACCTAAAGCTCATGTAGAAGCTCCAGTAGCAGGTTCAATAATTCTCGCTGCAGTATTATTAAAACTAGGCGGATATGGAATTATTCGAATTACATCAATATTCACCCCACTAACAGAACTCTCTTATCCATTTATTATTCTAGCCTTATGAGGCATCCTAATAACCGGCCTAATTTGCATACGACAAGCTGATCTTAAATCTTTAATCGCATATTCTTCAGTAAGCCATATAGGGCTTGTAGTAGCTGCTGCACTAATTCAAACCCCATGAAGCTTCACAGGAGCTACTATATTAATAGTTTCACATGGCTTAATTTCATCCGCTTTATTTTGCTTAGCAAACACAAACTACGAACGAACTCATAGTCGAACAATATTATTAGCTCGAGGGTTACAAATAATACTCCCCCTAATAACCACATGATGATTATTATCAAATTTATTTAATATGGCTCTCCCACCAACTCCTAATTTATGAGGGGAATTAACAATTATAACATCATTATTTAATTGATCACCATGAACCATTTTAATTACAGGACTGGGAACACTTATTACAGCTGCTTATACATTACACATATTCCTTATAACTCAACGAGGATATTTACCAAAACATTTAATATATATACTCCCCACTCATACCCGAGAACACTGCTTAATGATTATACACTTAATACCCATACTATTATTAATATTAAAACCAGAGTTAATTTCAGGTAGTTTATGTATATATAATTTAATTAAAATACTAGATTGTGATTCTAGAAATGAAAGTTAAATCCTTTCTATAAACCGAGAAGAGTAAAGAAACAAAGAAACTGCTAACTATCTAATACGAGGTTAAACTCCACGATCTACTCAACTTTTAAAGGATAACAGAAATCCACTGGTCTTAGATATCAAAACTCTTGGTGCAAATCCAAGTAAAAGTTATGGATTTTATATTAATCTTTAATTCCTCTATTATTTTATCATTATTCCTACTTCTTATACCATTAATTATTAAATATTCAAATAATTGATATACAATTGTTAAAACATCTGTTAAAATATCTTTTATAATTAGTATATTACCATTAATAATATTTATTAATAAAGGAATAGAATCAACAGTAACCACCTTTAATCTTATATCAATTAATAATTTAAACATTTGCTCAAATATTAAACTTGACCAATATTCAATTGTATTCCTGCCCACAGCTTTATTTGTAACTTGAGCAATTCTAGAATTTGCCATTTGATATATACACTCAGACCCAATAATTAATAAATTTTTTAAATACTTACTAATATTTTTAATAGCAATAATAGTTTTAATAACAGCCAATAATTTCTTTCAATTATTTATTGGATGAGAGGGAGTTGGAATTATATCTTTTCTTTTAATCGGGTGATGATATTCACGAGCAGACGCTAATACTGCCGCAATACAGGCAGTTATTTATAATCGAATTGGGGATATTGGATTAATCATTACTATAGCATGATTAGCAACTAATATTAACTCATGAGAAATTCAACAAACATTTATACTAGAAAATAAATCACTAATTCCAACATTAGGTTTAATTTTAGCAGCAACTGGAAAATCTGCTCAATTTGGACTTCATCCATGATTACCAGCAGCCATAGAAGGTCCAACTCCAGTTTCAGCTTTATTACATTCGAGCACAATAGTCGTAGCAGGCATCTTTCTACTAATCCGATTTCAACCAATATTAGAACAAAGCCCTCTTTCTTTAACAATTTGTCTATGTTTGGGATCCCTGACTACAATATTTACAGCTACATGCGCACTGACTCAAAATGATATTAAAAAAATTGTAGCATTCTCAACATCAAGTCAACTAGGATTAATAATAGTTACAATTGGACTCAATCAACCACAACTAGCATTTTTTCATATTTGCACCCATGCTTTCTTTAAAGCAATATTATTTTTATGCTCGGGTTCTATTATTCATAATCTGAATAATGAACAAGACATTCGAAAAATGGGGGGCTTGCAAAAAGCACTTCCAGTCACAACAACTTGTCTGACTATCGGCAGCCTAGCATTAACAGGAACCCCATTTCTATCTGGATTTTTTTCTAAAGACTCAATTATTGAAGCAATAAATAACTCAGACCTTAATTGTTGATCATTAATTATTACATTAATTGCAACCTCTTTTACCGCTATTTACAGCTTTCGAATTATCTTCTTTTCATCAATAAACACTCCACGACTTAATTCAATAAGTTATATTAATGAAAATAATAAAACACTACTAAATCCAATTAAACGTTTAGCCTGAGGAAGTATTATAGCAGGACTAATTATTATTATTAACTTACCACCAATAAAACCACAAATTATAACAATACCATTAATATTAAAAACACTAGCAATTATTATCACTATTATAGGATTAATATTAGCAATAGATTTACTAAATTTAATATCAAACTCAACATTAAAAACCAAACCCTATATACTTTCAAATATATTAGCATTTTTCCCACACACTATTCACCGCTTTTCACCAACATTAAAAATAATAATTGGACAAAATTTAGCTACAACAATCACGGACTCAACATGATATGAAAAAACCGGTCCTAAAGGTATTTTTAGCCAACAACTGCCACATATCAAAACCACTACAATCTCTCAAACAGGAATAATTAAAACTTATATACTAGTATTTTTTATTTCAACCTCTTTTATCTTATTTATTATATCCTAATGGCCCGCAAAGAGCCACGCGATACCCCACGAGTAATTTCTAACACCACAAATAAAGTTAAAAGAAGGGCTCAACCAGAAACTATTAAAAAAACAATCCCCACACCATATATTAAACCTACCCCACTACAATCACATATTATTATATTAAATCCAATTTCCCACCCTGAAAATAAGTTTTCATAATCATGAATATTACACACTATCAAGTAATAAATTAAAACTCCAATAAAATAAATAAGAATATATATAAAAATTGATCAATTTCCCCAAGCTTCTGGATAAAGCTCAGCTGCTAAAGAAGCAGAATAAGCAAATACCACCAACATCCCCCCCAAATAAATTAACAATAATACAAGAGATAAAAATGAAATACCAAAATCAACCAAAATTCAACATCCACAAACCGCACTTAATACTAAACCTAAAGCCGCATAATAAGGAGATGGATTAGAGGCCACAGCAATAAACCCAACAACTAACCCAATTAAACCCAAAAAGCTTATATAAATCATAATTTTTACTCGGATTTTAACCAAAAATTTTGATCTGAAAAATCAATGTTGTATTCAACTATAAAAACTAATGGCCCACACTATACGAAAAACACATCCACTTTTAAAAATTATTAATAATTCTTTTATTGATCTTCCCACCCCTTTAAATTTATCATATTTATGAAATTTTGGATCTTTATTAGGAATTTGCTTAATTTCACAAATTATTACAGGGTTATTTTTAGCTATACACTATACAGCAGATACCATATCAGCATTTTCATCAGTGGCACACATTTGTCGTGACGTAGATTGTGGGTGAATAATACGAAATATTCATGCAAATGGAGCATCTTTCTTCTTTATTTGTATTTATATACACATTGGACGAGGAATTTACCATGGATCATATATATATAAAGAAACATGAAACATCGGAGTAATTCTATTATTTCTAGTTATAGCAACTGCATTTGTAGGATATGTGCTTCCATGAGGCCAAATATCATTCTGAGGAGCCACCGTAATTACTAATCTTCTCTCAGCAATCCCCTACCTAGGAGACACACTAGTTCAATGAATTTGAGGCGGATTTTCAGTCGATAAAGCCACCCTCACCCGATTTTTTGCCTTCCACTTTATCTTACCATTTATTATTGCAGGAATAACTATTGTACATCTTTTATTTCTCCATGAGACAGGGTCAAATAACCCCACAGGATTTAATTCAAACGTGGATAAAATTCCATTTCACCCATATTTTTCATATAAAGATATACTAGGATTTCTAATTATACTTATATTATTAATATTATTATCACTATTATCTCCCAATATACTAGGAGACCCAGAAAACTTTACCCCAGCCAACCCTCTAGTTACCCCACCACATATTCAACCAGAATGATATTTTCTTTTTGCTTACGCAATTCTCCGCTCAATCCCAAATAAGCTGGGGGGAGTAATTGCATTAGTATTTTCTATCCTTATTTTAATACTTATTCCAATTCTACATACTTCAAAGCACCGAAGCCTAGTATTTCGACCAACCACACAAATCATATTCTGACTATTAATTGCAAATACATTAATTCTAACTTGAATCGGAGGACAACCAGTAGAACCCCCATTTATTGAAATTGGTCAAATAGCATCAATTTTATACTTCTTATTATTTATAATTTTTATCCCAGCTGGGGGAACCATAGAAAACAAGCTAATAAAATGGTGCTTGCGTAGTTTAGAAAAACATTGGTCTTGTAAGCCAAAAACGGAGAATTATTATTTCCCACAAGCTTACCCACCTAAGCCTCTTCTCACAATATCTTACTTATAATACAATTACAATACCGCTAAT
>JAWWMH010000007.1:0-16678 GCA_035049765.1 Desmognathus lycos | reverse complement strand
GCTATTTAGTGAATGCTCGACGGGCATACCTTAAAAACAACAAACCACCCCAATCACAATCCCACAATATATATATACACAACACAAATACATTACAATATGATCTAAACTTATTAGAGAAACTCCAGTACTAAAAACGATCCAAATCTAACGACAATCATTACTTCAACCTAACAAACATTACCCGATTAACCAGCCACCTGCCCTGTCCACATAGCTTACCACCAAAGCATGGCACTGAAGCTGCCAAGACGGCACACAAACATGCCTGCGGACAAAAGACTTAGTCCTAACCTTACAGTTGGTTTTTGCTAGACATATACATGCAAGTATCCGCGCCCCAGTGTAAATGCCCTCAACAGCCTCACCTCCGGCCTTAAGGAGCGGGTATCAGGCACACCCAAGCAGTAGCCCAAGACGCCTTGCGAAGCCACACCCCCACGGGTATTCAGCAGTAGTTAACATTAAGCAATGAGTGCAAACTCGACTTAGTCATAGCAAGCCTTCACCCCAAGGGTCGGTAAATCTTGTGCCAGCCACCGCGGTCATACAAGAGACCCAAATCAACTGTCCTAATAAGCGGCGTAAAGAGTGGTAAAATGCCTATCCTACCTAACTAAGATCAAAATGCAACTAAGCTGTCGCAAGCACAAGATGCACCTAAACACACCATCAAGATGATCTTAGGAACTAGCGATTAATTTAAGCCCACGAAAGCCAGGGCCCAAACTGGGATTAGATACCCCACTATGCCTGGCCCTAAATCTTGATACTTACCCTACCGAAGTATCCGCCAGAGAACTACGAGCACAAACGCTTAAAACTCTAAGGACTTGGCGGTGCCCTAAACCCACCTAGAGGAGCCTGTTCTGTAATCGATGATCCACGATCAACCCAACCGCCCCTTGCCAAACACAGCCTACATACCGCCGTCGCCAGCCCACCTCGAATGAGAGCACAACAGTGGGCACAACAGCACCCCGCTAATAAGACAGGTCAAGGTATAGCCTATGAGGCGGAAGAAATGGGCTACATTCCCTATTCATAGGGCAGTACGGAAAGAAGCATGAAACTGCTTCTAGAAGGAGGATTTAGCAGTAAAGCGGGATAATAGAGCCCGCTTTAAGCCGGCCCTAGGGCACGTACATACCGCCCGTCACCCTCCTCATAAGCCACATCCCCACATAACTAATACTACTTAAATGCCAAAGATGAGGTAAGTCGTAACAAGGTAAGTGTACCGGAAGGTGTACTTAGAATACTCAAGACGTAGCTATAACCCCAAAGCACTCAGCTTACACCTGAGAGATATCTGCTAAACCAGGTCGTCTTGAAGCCTTCCTCTAGCTCAACCGCCCAAACAACGCAAAACTAAACAACCCTACTAATTAGACTTAAACCAAAACATTTTCCAGTCCTAGTATAGGCGATAGAAAAGACACTTAGACGCGATAGAGACCAGTACCGTAAGGGAAAGATGAAATAGTAATGAAAATTAAAGCAAGAAACAGCAAAGACTAACCCTTGTACCTTTTGCATCATGATTTAGCAAGAACAACCAAGCAAAGTGACCTGAAGTTTGCCATCCCGAAACCCAAGCGAGCTACTTACGAGCAGCTATTAGAGCGAACCCGTCTCTGTTGCAAAAGAGTGGGATGACTTGTCAGTAGAGGTGAAAAGCCAACCGAGCTGGGTGATAGCTGGTTACCTGTGAAATGAATCTAAGTTCTCCCTTAATCCTCCCTACCGGACACACCCAGAACCATAATGAGAAGATTAAGAGCTATTTAATGGAGGTACAGCTCCATTAAAAAAGGACACAACCTCGACTAGTGGATAAATCTAATCACCAATCTTACTGTGGGCCTTAAAGCAGCCATCAACAAAGAGTGCGTCAAAGCTCCCCGCCCAAAAATACCAAAACAAGATGAATCCCTTACCACAAACAGGTTAACCTATGAATATAGGAGAATTAATGCTAAAATGAGTAACTTGGGGCCACACCCGCCCCTCTAGCGGCGCAAGCTTACATGAAGACATTATTAACAGACCCAGACATATACAAAAACTCCTACAAGACCCAGTATAAACTAACACTGTTAACCCGACTCAGGAGCGCCCATAAGAACGATTAAAATCTGTGAAAGGAACTCGGCAAAACCACAAGGCCCGACTGTTTACCAAAAACATAGCCTTCAGCAAATAAACAAGTATTGAAGGTGATGCCTGCCCAGTGACCTAGGTTAAACGGCCGCGGTATCCTAACCGTGCAAAGGTAGCGCAATCAATTGTCCCATAAATCGAGACTTGTATGAATGGCTAAACGAGGTCTTAACTGTCTCTCACAGATAATCAGTGAAATTGATCTCCCCGTGCAAAAGCGGGGATGTGAACATAAGACGAGAAGACCCTGTGGAACTTAAAAATCAACGGCCACCGCGAACCTAAAACTAAACCCACCGGGACCACGAACATCGCAGGGCATGGCCGATATTTTTCGGTTGGGGCGACCTTGGAGAACAACAGATCCTCCAAAAACAAGACCACACCTCTTTACTTAGAGCAACCCCTCAAAGTGCTAATAGTGACCAGACCCAATATAATTGATTAATGGACCAAGCTACCCCAGGGATAACAGCGCAATCCCCCTCAAGAGCCCCTATCGACAGGGGGGTTTACGACCTCGATGTTGGATCAGGACATCCTAATGGTGCAGCCGCTATTAAGGGTTCGTTTGTTCAACGATTAATAGTCCTACGTGATCTGAGTTCAGACCGGAGCAATCCAGGTCGGTTTCTATCTATGAACTACTCTCCCCAGTACGAAAGGACCGGGAAAGTAAGGCCAATACCACAGGCACGCCTTCCCTCTAAATAGTGAAACCAACTCAACTATGAAGAGGACTCCCCCCCACCACCCCAATCCTAGAAAAGGATCAGCTAGAGTGGCAGAGCCCGGCAAATGCAAAAGGCTTAAGCCCTTTACCCAGAGGTTCAAATCCTCTCCCTAGCTGCACATGCCACAAACAACAATAGTAACCTACCTCATTATATCCCTATTATATATCATCCCAATCCTAATTGCCGTGGCCTTCCTAACTCTAGTAGAACGAAAAATTCTAAGCTACATACAATCCCGCAAAGGCCCTAACATTGTAGGGCCTTTTGGCCTGCTCCAGCCAATCGCAGACGGAATCAAGCTATTCATTAAGGAACCCATTCGACCCTCCACCTCCTCACCACTCCTTTTCATCACAATGCCCATGCTAGCCCTCCTCCTAGCCCTCACCGCCTGAGTACCCCTCCCCCTCCCATTTTCCCTAGTAGACCTGAACCTTGGAGTCCTCTTTATAGTAGCCATATCAAGCTTAGCCGTCTACTCAATCCTGTGATCAGGTTGAGCCTCAAACTCAAAATACGCACTAATCGGAGCCCTGCGGGCAGTTGCACAAACCATCTCATATGAAGTAACACTGGCACTCATCCTACTATCAATAGTCATACTAACCGGAAACTACACGCTCAGCACTTTCGCTGTCGCACAGGAACCCCTCTACCTCATCTTCTCCTCATGGCCCCTGGCTATAATATGATATGTATCTACCCTGGCAGAGACAAACCGAGCCCCATTTGACCTGACAGAAGGCGAATCTGAACTGGTCTCGGGATTTAACGTCGAATATGCCGCCGGACCCTTTGCCCTGTTTTTCCTGGCCGAATATGCCAACATCATGCTAATAAACACACTCACGGCCATCATCTTCTTAAACCCAAGCACCCTAGGACCCCCCACAGAACTATTCCCCATCATCCTAGCCACAAAAGTCCTACTACTGTCCTCCGGTTTCTTATGAGTCCGAGCCTCCTACCCCCGATTCCGATACGACCAGTTAATGCACCTCCTGTGGAAAAACTTCTTACCCCTTACATTAGCCCTATGCCTCTGACACACTAGCCTACCCATCTGCTATGCAGGCCTACCTCCTTCCATAAGGAAATGTGCCTGAACCCAAAGGGTCACTATGATAAAGTGAACATAGAGGTACAACAGTCCTCTCATTTCCTATCGACCTTAGAAAAGTAGGAATTGAACCTACACAGGAGAGATCAAAACTCTCCATACTCCCCTTATATTATTTTCTAGTAGAGTCAGCTAATCAAGCTACCGGGCCCATACCCCGGAAATGATGGTTCAACCCCCTCCTCTACTAATGAACCCACACGCAACCCCAATCCTAGTCCTCAGTCTCGCACTAGGCACGACAATCACAATCTCCAGCAACCACTGAGTCCTAGCCTGAACCGGACTAGAAATTAACACACTAGCCATTATCCCCCTAATCTCTAAATCCCACCACCCACGAGCAGTGGAGGCCGCAACAAAATACTTCTTAACGCAAGCAGCTGCCTCCGCCCTAGTTCTATTTTCCAGCATAACCAACGCCTGGGCCACCGGCCAATGAGACATCACACAACTCAACCATCCAACCTCATGCCTGCTACTCACAACAGCAATCGCAATCAAGCTAGGCCTAGTCCCATTCCACTTCTGATTCCCAGAAGTCCTACAAGGGTCCCCCCTAATAACAGCCCTCCTACTCTCAACCCTCATAAAATTTCCCCCGCTGACCCTTCTCCTAATAACGTCTAAGTCCCTCAACCCCGCCCTACTTACCACAATAGCCCTAGCATCAGCTGCACTGGGGGGCTGAATAGGCCTAAATCAAACACAAACACGCAAAATCCTGGCCTTCTCATCTATCGCCCATCTAGGCTGAATTGCCATCATCCTAGTCTACAGCCCCAAACTAGCACTGCTCACCTTCTACCTCTACACAATCATGACATCAGCTGTGTTTATGGCCCTCAACAAAATCAAAGCTCTCAACCTATCCATAATCCTAACCTCATGAACAAAAACCCCAGTACTAAATGCTACCCTAATGCTAATACTGCTGTCCCTAGCAGGCCTCCCTCCACTAACAGGATTCATACCAAAATGACTCATCATCCAAGAACTGACTAAACAGGAGATAACACCTGCAGCCATAGCAATTGCCATACTATCCCTACTAAGCCTATTCTTCTACCTACGCCTAGCATACCACTCAACAATCACCCTCCCACCGAACTCATCCAACCACATAAAACAGTGGTACACTAGCAAACCCCCAAGTACACTCACCGCAATCCTAGCCTCGCTATCAATCCTTCTACTCCCCCTCTCCCCCATAATCCACGCCATTATCTAGAAACTTAGGATAATCACCCCCTTAAACCGAAGGCCTTCAAAGCCTTAAATAAGAGTTAAACCCTCTTAGTTTCTGCGCTAAGACCAACAGGACACTAACCTGTATCTCCTGGATGCAAACCAGATGCTTTAATTAAGCTAAAGCCTTTACTAGACAGACGGGCTTCGATCCCGTAAAGTTTTAGTTAACAGCTAAACGCCTGAACCCACTGGCCTCTGCCTAAGGCCCCGGCACACTCTCATGTGCATCGATGAGCTTGCAACTCAACATGAACTTCACTACGGAACCGATAAGAAGAGGAATTGAACCTCTGTAAAAAGGACTACAGCCTAACGCTTTAACACTCAGCCATCTTACCCGTGACCTTCATCAATCGATGACTATTCTCTACCAACCACAAAGACATCGGTACTCTATACCTTATCTTCGGGGCATGAGCCGGAATAATCGGCACAGCACTGAGCCTACTAATCCGCGCAGAACTTGGTCAACCAGGGACTCTCCTGGGCGATGACCAAATTTACAACGTGATCGTCACCGCTCACGCCTTTGTAATAATCTTCTTCATAGTAATACCCATCATAATTGGAGGATTTGGCAACTGATTGGTCCCCCTGATAATCGGTGCCCCAGACATAGCATTCCCACGAATAAATAACATAAGCTTCTGACTCCTTCCACCATCATTCCTTCTGCTACTCGCCTCATCTACCGTAGAAGCTGGCGCTGGTACAGGTTGAACCGTGTACCCACCCCTAGCAGGCAATCTGGCCCACGCTGGGGCCTCAGTAGACCTGGCCATTTTCTCGCTCCACCTAGCCGGTGTTTCCTCCATCCTCGGGGCTATTAACTTCATTACCACAGCCATCAACATAAAACCCCCTGCACTCTCACAGTACCAAACCCCACTTTTCGTCTGATCGGTCCTAATTACCGCCATCCTGCTCCTCCTGTCACTTCCTGTCCTTGCCGCCGGCATCACAATGCTACTAACCGACCGAAACCTAAACACCACATTCTTCGACCCTGCTGGAGGGGGAGACCCGATCCTGTACCAACACCTATTTTGATTCTTCGGCCACCCAGAAGTCTACATCTTAATTCTTCCAGGATTCGGGATTATCTCCCACGTAGTTACGTACTACTCAGGCAAAAAAGAACCCTTTGGCTACATAGGAATGGTCTGAGCCATACTATCCATCGGCTTCCTAGGATTCATCGTCTGGGCCCACCACATGTTCACCGTAGGGATAGACGTTGACACCCGAGCCTACTTCACATCCGCTACCATAATCATCGCCATCCCTACCGGAATTAAAGTCTTCAGCTGACTAGCCACTCTGCATGGAGGAACAATCAAATGGGACCCTCCAATACTCTGAGCTCTGGGATTTATCTTCCTATTTACCATCGGGGGATTAACAGGGATCGTCCTTGCAAACTCCTCCCTAGACATCGCCCTACATGACACGTACTACGTAGTCGCCCACTTCCACTACGTTCTATCCATAGGCGCTGTCTTCGCCATCCTGGCCGGATTTACCCACTGATTCCCCCTTCTCACAGGATTCACCCTACACCAAACATGAGCAAAAGCCCACTTCGGGGTGATGTTTACAGGAGTAAACCTAACGTTCTTCCCACAACACTTCCTAGGCCTAGCAGGGATGCCCCGACGATACTCGGACTACCCTGACGCCTACACACTGTGAAACACCGTCTCCTCTATTGGATCCTTAATCTCAATAGTTGCCGTAATCATACTAATATTCATCATCTGAGAAGCCTTCTCAGCCAAGCGGAAAGTCCTGCAACCAGAACTAACCGCCACAAACATCGAATGAATCCACGGCTGCCCTCCCCCATACCACACTTTCGAGGAACCAGCTTTCGTCCAAGTACAAGAAAGGAAGGAATCGAACCTCCATACACTGGTTTCAAGCCAGCTGCATTAACCACTCATGCTTCTTTCTCATGAGACGTTAGTAAACCAATTACATAGCCTTGTCAAGGCTAAATCACAGGTGAAAACCCCGTACATCTCATGTGGCCAACCACTCCCAACTAGGATTTCAAGACGCCTCATCACCCATTATAGAAGAACTTGTCGAATTTCACGACCACGCTCTGATTGTTGCCCTAGCCATCTGCAGCCTAGTCCTATACCTCTTAGCCCACATACTAATAGAAAAACTGTCATCCAATGCAGTAGATGCCCAAGAAGTAGAACTAATCTGAACAATCCTGCCCGCCATCGTCCTAGTACTCCTCGCCCTCCCATCCCTACAAATCCTATACATAATAGACGAGGTCGACGAGCCAGACCTTACACTAAAAGCCATCGGCCACCAGTGATACTGAAGCTACGAATATACAGACTTTAAGGACCTCTCATTCGACTCCTACATAATCCCCACTGCAGACCTACCAAATGGCCACTTCCGACTTTTGGAAGTTGACCACCGCGTAGTCGTACCCATAGAATCGCCAATCCGAGTAATTATTACTGCCGGAGATGTACTCCACTCATGAGCAGTCCCAACGCTCGGAGTTAAAACGGATGCAATCCCAGGACGACTAAACCAAACCTCATTCATTACCACCCGACCTGGGATTTTCTACGGCCAATGCTCAGAAATTTGCGGAGCCAATCACAGCTACATACCTATTGTAGTAGAATCCGCCCCACTCCAATATTTTGAGGCCTGATCATCCCTCCTATCATCATCCTAATCATTAAGAAGCTATGCAACAGCACTAGCCTTTTAAGCTAGCCAGAGAGGAATTACCCCCTCCTTAATGATATGCCTCAGCTCAACCCCGCACCATGATTCTCAATCATAGTCATAACCTGACTAACCCTTGCACTCCTAATCCAACCAAAATTATTAACCTTCACCACAACAAATCCCCCATCAAAAAAACCATCACTCACCACTAAGCCCACACCATGAGCCTGACCATGAACCTAAGCTTCTTCGACCAATTCTCTAGCCCCCACCTGCTCGGCATCCCCCTAATCCTTCTGTCCCTGCTCTTCCCAGCCCTATTGTTCCCATCCCCAAGCAACCGATGAATCAACAACCGGCTATCCACCCTCCAACTGTGACTCCTACACCTAATCACAAAACAACTAATAATCCCACTAAACAAAAACGGCCACAAATGGGCCCTAATACTAACATCGCTAATAACTATACTCCTCACAATCAACCTTCTAGGACTTCTCCCCTACACATTCACCCCAACCACCCAGCTATCCATAAACATGGCCCTAGCCTTCCCCCTATGACTTGCCACCCTACTAACAGGCCTACGAAATAAACCATCAGCCTCCCTGGCCCACTTACTGCCAGAGGGCACCCCAACACCCCTGATCCCCGCACTAATCCTGATCGAAACAACCAGCCTACTAATCCGACCCCTAGCCCTAGGAGTCCGCCTTACAGCAAACCTCACAGCAGGACACCTACTTATCCAACTCATTTCCACGGCTTCCATCGCACTCATACCCATCCTCCCCGCAGTGTCAGTCCTAACAATAGCCATCCTGCTTCTCCTCACTATCCTAGAAGTAGCAGTAGCCATGATTCAGGCCTATGTCTTCGTCCTCCTTCTAAGCCTGTACTTACAAGAAAACATCTAATGGCACACCAAGCACACTCCTACCACATAGTTGACCCAAGCCCCTGACCAATCTTCGGGGCAGCCGCCGCCCTACTCACAACCTCAGGACTAGTCATATGATTCCACTACAACTCATCTATCCTACTAGCTGCCGGTCTCTTATCAATACTCCTAGTAATACTCCAATGATGACGGGACATTGTCCGAGAGAGCACCTTCCAGGGTCACCACACCCCCACAGTCCAAAAAGGCCTACGATATGGCATAATCCTCTTCATCACATCCGAAGCATTCTTCTTCCTAGGATTCTTCTGGGCATTCTTCCACTCGAGCCTAGTACCAACCCCCGAACTAGGTGGCCAATGACCCCCAGCGGGCATTAAACCACTAAACCCCATAGAAGTCCCACTACTAAACACAGCCATCCTCCTAGCGTCAGGTGTAACTGTCACATGGGCCCATCACAGCATCACAGAGGGGAACCGAAAGCATGCCATCCACGCCCTAACCCTGACAATCCTCCTGGGATTTTACTTCACCGCCCTACAGGCAATAGAATACTACGAAGCCCCATTCTCAATCGCCGACAGCGTCTACGGCTCCACCTTCTTTGTTGCTACCGGATTCCACGGACTCCACGTAATCATTGGGTCCACCTTCCTAACTGTCTGCCTCCTCCGACTAATCAAATTCCACTTCACATCAAACCACCACTTCGGATTTGAAGCTGCAGCCTGATACTGGCACTTCGTAGACGTTATCTGACTATTCCTCTATATAACCATCTACTGATGAGGATCCTGCTCTTCTAGTATATTAATTACAATTGACTTCCAATCTCTAAAATCTGGTGTAAGCCCAGAGAAGAGCAATGAACATACTCACATTCATGCTATCCTTATCACTGGCCCTAAGTGCCATCCTAACCGCACTAAACTTCTGACTCGCCCAGATAACCCCCGACTCAGAAAAACTCTCACCATATGAATGCGGATTTGACCCCCTCGGATCTGCACGCCTGCCATTCTCAATCCGATTCTTCCTCAGTAGCCATCCTATTCCTCCTGTTCGACCTAGAAATCGCCCTCCTACTCCCTCTGCCATGGGCAATCCAACTACAATCACCCCTGATAACCCTCGCCTGAACCGCAGCTATTCTATTTCTCCTAACGCTGGGACTGGCCTACGAATGAGCTCAGGGGGGCCTAGAATGAGCCGAGTAACAGAAAGTTAGTCTAATCAAAAGACAGCTGGTTTCGGCCCAGCAGACTACAGCCAACCCTGTAACTTTCTTATGTCACCCCTACACCTGAGCTTCTACTCAGCCTTCATCCTTAGCGGACTGGGGTTGGCCTTTCATCGAACCCACCTAGTATCCGCCCTACTATGCCTTGAAAGCATAATACTTTCAATGTTTGTAGGCTTGACAATATGAGCTATCGAAAGCCAAACCCCCTCATTCACCACAGTGCCAATCATCATACTCACCTTCTCAGCATGCGAAGCAGGCACTGGCCTAGCTATCCTAGTAGCCTCCACACGCACCCACGGCTCCGACCACCTACACAACCTGAACTTACTACAATGCTAAAAATTATCCTACCAACAATTATACTCCTCCCAACAGCCCTGCTATCCCCACCAAAATTCCTGTGAACTAATACTACCATGTATAGTCTACTAATCGCCGCCCTCAGCCTTCAGTGATTGATTCCAACCTACTACCCCTACAAATTCCTATCCAATTGAACAGGAATCAACCAGATCTCTTCCCCCCTCTTAGTACTATCCTGCTGGCTTCTTCCACTCATAATTATAGCAAGCCAAAACCACCTCCAGCAGGAACCAATGCCACGAAAACGAATCTTCATTTCAACCCTAATTATAGTCCAACCCTTTATCCTCCTGGCCTTCTCCACCACAGAGCTAGCACTATTCTACATTGCATTCGAGGCTACCCTCATTCCAACCCTAATCCTAATCACACGATGAGGAAGTCAGCCCGAACGCCTCAGCGCCGGCACCTACCTACTATTTTACACACTAGTAAGCTCGCTACCCCTTCTAATTACAATCATACACCTATACGTAAAAATCGGCACTCTGCACCTGCCAACCCTCGAACTAACCCATCCAACCCTATCCACCTCCTGAACAAGTATCCTATCAGGACTAGCACTGCTCATAGCATTTATAGTAAAAGCCCCCCTGTATGGCCTACACCTTTGACTACCAAAAGCCCACGTAGAAGCCCCCATCGCAGGCTCAATGCTCCTCGCCGCCCTCCTATTAAAACTAGGAGGCTATGGAATTATACGAGTCACCCTACTAATAGGCCCACTGTCTAACCTCCTCCACTACCCCTTCCTAACCTTAGCCCTCTGAGGCGCCCTAATGACCAGCTCAATCTGCCTCCGGCAGACAGACCTAAAATCATTAATCGCCTACTCATCCGTCAGCCACATAGGACTAGTCATTGCCGCAGGAATAATCCAAACCCACTGATCATTTTCAGGGGCAATAATCCTAATAATCTCCCACGGACTAACCTCCTCCATACTGTTCTGCCTAGCCAACACAAACTACGAGCGCACGCACAGCCGGATCCTGCTACTCACACGAGGCCTCCAACCCCTACTACCTCTCATAGCCACCTGATGGCTATTAGCCAACTTAACAAACATAGCCCTTCCCCCAACGACAAATCTCATAGCAGAACTAACCATCATGGTCACCCTATTTAACTGATCCGCCCTTACAATCATCCTAACAGGGATTGCCACCCTACTAACCGCATCATACACCCTATTTATACTGCTAGTCACCCAACGGGGCTCAATCCCCTCCCACATTACATCCATCCAAAACTCAACTACACGAGAGCACCTGCTCATAACACTCCACATCATCCCCATGTTCCTCTTGATCCTCAAGCCCGAACTAATCTCTGGAGCCCCCTTATGCAAGCATAGTTTAAACCAAACATTAGATTGTGATCCTAAAAATAGAAGTTCAAACCTTCTTGCCTGCCGAGGGGAGGTTAAACCAGCAAGAACTGCTAATTCTTGCATCTGGGCTTTAAACCCCAGCCCCCTTACTTTTAAAGGATAACAGTAATCCACTGGTCTTAGGAGCCATTCATCTTGGTGCAACTCCAAGTAAAAGTAGTGAATACAACCCTACTCATTAACTCCCTCACACTACTCACACTAACAATCCTCCTGACCCCAATCATCCTCCCACTTCTCTTTAAGGGCTTTAAAAACACCCCCCTTACTATCACCCGCACCGTAAAAGCTGCATTCCTAACAAGCCTGGCCCCAACAACCACATTCATTTACTCTGGACTGGAGTCCATTACCTGCCACTGAGAGTGAAAATTCATCATAAACTTCAAAATCCCACTAAGCCTAAAAATAGATCAGTATTCAATAACATTCCTCCCTATCGCCCTATTCGTAACATGATCCATCCTACAATTCGCCATATGGTACATAGCCTCCGAGCCATACATAACAAAATTCTTCACCTACTTACTGACATTCCTCATTGCCATACTACTCCTGACAACCGCAAACAACATATTCCTCCTATTCATCGGCTGAGAAGGCGTAGGAATCATATCCTTCCTCCTCATCGGCTGATGACAAGGCCGAACAGAGGCCAACACCGCCGCCCTGCAAGCCGTGCTCTACAACCGAATCGGGGACATTGGCCTAATCCTAAGCATGGCATGACTAGCATCAACCTTTAATACCTGAGAAATTCAACAAGCCGTACACCCACACCAAACCCCCATCCTCCCCCTCCTAGGACTAATCCTCGCGGCCGCAGGGAAATCCGCACAATTTGGTCTACACCCATGACTGCCTGCAGCCATAGAAGGCCCCACCCCCGTATCAGCCCTATTACACTCCAGCACCATGGTGGTAGCCGGAATCTTCCTGCTCATCCGCATACACCCGCTTCTAGCCTCCAACCAAACAGCCTTAACAGCGTGCCTGTGCCTGGGCGCCCTATCAACCCTATTCGCCGCCACATGCGCTCTAACCCAGAACGACATTAAAAAAATCATTGCTTTCTCAACATCCAGCCAACTCGGGCTGATAATAGTCGCCATCGGACTAAACCTCCCCCAATTAGCATTCTTACACATCTCAACCCACGCTTTCTTTAAAGCCATGCTATTCCTATGTTCCGGATCCATCATCCACAGCCTAAACGGGGAACAAGACATCCGAAAGATAGGCGGCCTGCAAAAAATACTCCCAGTCACTACCTCCTGCCTAACCATCGGCAACCTAGCACTCATAGGAACCCCATTTTTAGCTGGATTCTACTCAAAAGATCTCATCATCGAAAGCCTAAACACATCCTACCTAAACACCTGAGCCCTATCGCTAACTCTTCTAGCCACAGCATTCACTGCAACCTACAGCATCCGCATAACCCTCCTAGTCCAAGCCGGACGAACCCGCATCCCCCCAATAACCCCAATAAACGAAAACAACCCACTAATCACTGCCCCCCTAACTCGCCTTGCCCTGGGCAGCATTATAGCAGGAATACTAATCACCTCTTTCATCACGCCAACCAAAACACCCCCAATAACCATACCCCTCATCACCAAAACCGCCGCCATCCTAGTAACAATCCTGGGGATCATCCTAGCCCTTGAACTCTCAAACATAACACATGCCCTCACCCACCCCAAACCAAACCACCTCATAAACTTCTCCTCCCTGCTGGGCTACTTCAACCCCCTAGTCCACCGATTCTGCTCCAAAACCCTACTAGAAAAAGGGCAAAATATCGCCCTACACCTAATTGACCTCTCCTGGCTCAAAAAAATAGGACCAGAAGGCCTCGCCGAGCTACAGGTGGCCGCAAGCAAAGCCGCAACACTAGCACACACCGGACTCATCAAAACCTACTTAGGATCTTTCGCCCTATCCATCCTAGTAATAATCCTAACCACACAGACCTTCTAATGGCCCCAAACATCCGCAAATCCCACCCCCTACTAAAAATAATCAACAACTCCCTAATTGACCTCCCTGCACCCTCCAATATCTCCGCCTGATGAAACTTCGGGTCCCTACTCGCCATCTGCCTGGCCACACAGATCGTAACAGGCCTTCTACTGGCCATACACTACACCGCAGACACATCCCTCGCCTTCTCCTCAGTAGCCAACACGTGCCGAAATGTCCAATATGGCTGACTCATCCGCAACCTACACGCCAACGGCGCCTCATTCTTCTTCATCTGCATCTACCTGCACATCGGACGGGGCTTCTACTATGGCTCCTACCTCTATAAAGAAACCTGAAATACAGGAGTAATCCTCCTGCTCACTCTTATAGCAACTGCCTTCGTAGGCTATGTCCTGCCATGAGGACAAATATCATTCTGAGGGGCCACCGTAATCACCAACTTATTTTCGGCCCTCCCGTACATCGGACAAACCCTGGTAGAATGAGCATGAGGAGGATTCTCGGTAGACAATCCAACCCTAACTCGGTTCTTCGCCATCCACTTCCTACTACCCTTTTTAATCGCAGGAATTACCCTAGTCCACCTAACCTTCCTACACGAAACAGGCTCAAACAACCCCCTGGGCCTTGTTTCAGACTGTGATAAAATCCCATTCCACCCATACTTCTCATTCAAAGATACCCTAGGGTTTATCCTCATGCTAACCCCCCTCATAGCACTAGCCCTATTCTCACCAAATCTTTTAGGAGACCCAGAAAACTTTACCCCTGCAAACCCACTAGTAACCCCACCACACATCAAACCAGAATGATACTTCCTATTCGCCTACGCCATCCTACGATCAATCCCAAACAAATTAGGGGGCGTCCTAGCACTAGCCGCCTCCGTACTAGTCCTATTCCTGGTCCCCTTCCTCCACAAATCAAAACAGCGAACAATAACATTCCGGCCGCTCTCCCAACTCCTATTCTGAGCACTAGTAGCCAACCTCCTCGTCCTAACATGAGTGGGAAGCCAACCCGTCGAACACCCATTCATCATCATCGGGCAAATCGCATCAATTACCTACTTCACCATCCTCCTATTCCTCTTCCCCGCTGTAAGCGCCCTAGAAAATAAAATGCTTAACTGCTAAATACTCTAATAGTTTATAAAAAACATTGGTCTTGTAAACCAAAGACTGAAGACTCACCACTTCTTAGAGTATCCCCAAACCTCAGAAAAAAAGGACTTAAACCTTTATCTCCAGCTCCCAAAGCTGGCATTTTATAATAAACTATTCTCTGACTCTGACCCCTAAACTGCCCGAATAGCCCCCCGAGACAACCCCCGCACAAGCTCCAACACAACAAACAGAGTTAACAACAGCCCTCAGCCTGCAACCAAAAACATCCCAACCCCCCGCGAGTAAAGCATGGCCACCCCACTAAAATCCAGCCGTACAGCAAACATCCCAACACTATCAACAGTAACAACCCCAAACCCCCAAGATCCAATAAGCCCCCCCAACACCAACCCCCCTAAAACCACCCCCGCAAACGCCGCCGCGTACCCAACTACACGTCAATCCCCTCAAGCCTCAGGGAAAGGCTCCGCAGCTAGAGCTACAGAATAAACAAATACTACTAACATACCTCCCAAATACACCATGAAAAGTACCAGCGCTACAAACGAAACCCCAAGACTCAATAATCACCCACACCCAGCCACAGACGCTAAAACCAGACCAACTACCCCATAATATGGCGAAGGATTTGATGCCACACCTAAAACACCCACAACGAAGCAAATTCCTAGAAAAAATACAAAATAAGTCATTATTCCTGCTCGGCCACTACCCGAGACCTGCGGCTTGAAAAGCCGCCATTGTCATTTTCAACTACAGGAACAGCCAAAATGACCTAATAGTGCTCTCAGGACCCCCCCCCCCTTCCCCCCCCCGGGATTGCGGGGTTATTTGGTTATGCATATCGTGCATACATTTATATTCCTCATACATTTACCTATGGTCCCAGTAACAGACATTATTAGTCAACTACCCTGCACACACGGACTAAACCCATCACATGTAAACGGACATACCTAACTCACCACACCATCCTCCCAACGAACCCTGGATGAATGCTCTAAAGACCAACCTCTAACACACACCACGGACTGCTCGCAACCAGGACAAGACCCCATATAGATGAATGCTTGACAGACATACCCCTACTAACACTAGGTCCCCCCCATTACTCATGAAGCTTCGTACCAGATGGATTTATTAATCGTACACCTCACGTGAAATCAGCAATCCTTGCACATAATGTCCGACGTGACTAGCTTCAGGCCCATACGTTCCCCCTAAACCCCTCGCCCTCCTCACATTTTTGCGCCTCTGGTTCCTCGGTCAGGGCCATCAATTGGGTTCACTCACCTCTTCCTCGCCTTTCAAAGTGGCATCTGTGGATGGCTTTCACTACCTCAATGCGTAATCGCGGCATCTTCCAGCTTTTTGGCGCCTCTGGTTCCTTTTATTTTTTCCGGGGTTACCTCACAGCTGGCCCTTCCCAGTGACTTCGGGGGTCCCACAATCTAAGCCTGGACACACCTGCGTTATCGTCCTATCCTATATCTCAAGGGTTACTCAATGAGACGGTTGGCGTATATGGGGAATCACCTTGACACTGATGCACTTTGACCACATTCAGTTAATGCTCTCTCCGCAGCTCTACATAATAGGGCTATTTAGTGAATGCTCGACGGGCATACCTTAAAAACAACAAACCACCCCAATCACAATCCCACAATATATATATA
>JAWWMH010000006.1:0-17194 GCA_035049765.1 Desmognathus lycos | reverse complement strand
AAATCCATTGGAAGACTCTGGACAGAGGTGGATCTGTGAAGGCTTCAGACAGGATGAGCTTCCTGAAAAAGAAGGTGGAGCTCTTTCAGCCTATAGATTGGAAAGGACCACAAATGATCACACCAGACAGCTGAATATGAACGCAATGACAGATTGTCAGCAGATCTAGCATTTCTCTTGAAGGTCAAGAACCCTATGCTGGCATCCCAAAGCATAAATTTGGTGGGGTGGGAAGAGGGGATGACAATAACATAATTGGTCAAATAAATTGAACATATTCTTAAAATATAAATAACTGAACCCAATACAATAATGTGACAATTAAATAACATAAGAAGCCCCAAATGCAATACAGGGGGTGGGCGTGTTGCCTGTGAGCACCAGTAGGAGACCCTTATAAATAAAATCTGTAGTATACTGTATGAAAAATATCTCCAGTGTACTTTTTCTACTCTTACCACGAATACCAACAATGTAAAAATCCTTACCTGTGTATATTAGCAGTGGCAGCTGTACTTTCTGTTGGTGTGCATTTCTTCTCTTCGTCCTCTATGCCTATAAGTGAAAGAGATGTTAATAGTTACAATTTGCTACCTGACACGTGCAGCGTGTTGGTAGGGACCCAAGTTAGTGGGGGTGGAGAGGTTTTGCAAATAGTAGAGCAGGAAGTACTAGAGAGGCAGAAAACAGTCCAGCCCCTCATTTTCGCATGCAGATACACACAGACACATACTGATTGTGTCTAACAGCAGGACACCTCTTAATTCCACTAATCTCCAGTGCAGTTTTTGTACTCTTTACCACTAATACCAACAGTTACCACCCTTGCAGCTGTAGGCTTACTTGTCCTCACTATACTAGAAATTGTTGTAGCAGTAATTAATTCTGTCTTCGTATTATTATTAAGTAATTATTTAAAAGAAAAAGAATTCCATGGCACACCAAGCTAACGCTTTCCAGATAAGAGACCCTAGCCCATGACCTCCGAAGTTAGTTTTTTTGGGGTGGGGGTTTTGAGCATTTTATAATTGTAGCCTCACACCAAACCCTGAGCTAGAAGAATGCTTACCAGTTACAGGATTTACTCTGCTAAACTGCATTATGAAATACAACGCTCTTATTACTGTATCTACCACATGAGCACACCATAGTATTATAGAAGGCAACCACCAAGAACACATTTAGCTCTTCTTTTTAACAACTGCCCTTGGACTAAATTTTACAGCACTCCAGGCCATCCACTATTTTGAACCTCTCTTTGCAATTGCAGACTATGTTTATGCTTCCACCTTCTTTGTCGCATGTAATTATGCTTTGCCCTTATTTACTCGTCTGCCTTATCGGGCTAATTAATTTTCAGTTCACTTCCAACCATTACTTTGGATTTGAAGGTGCTGCTTCAATTAGGCATGTGCAAGCTTAGAAAAATATGGGTCAGTCCAGGCTCAGGCCAAGCCCAAAGCAAAGCTTGACAATCTCAAGCCTTTGTCAAGCCCAAGCCTGAAATAAAAAAAGTCCATCAAATGACCAGTTTCACATTTATATTCTAGATTCAGTATTGCCGCACAATTGCCACCCAATCAATCAATCAAAAGTTTATTGTCAAACGTTTTACAAAACTGTAACAATATAATACTCACAAATAAATATACAATTACACAGTTTGAGAAATACAAATTTAATTGTCATATAGATAAGTAATGCCTTGATTAAAATACAGTCCCAATAGTATTAAAGATAATTCTGAGATACCATAACACTTTGCCACCCATCATTCATACTGTCATATGTCGGCAGCACATACGGTGATTCAGCTACAATTAACGTTATCTGTATAACGCTCCATTGCTTTCTAGCAATGTTGGAGGTATTCTAGTTGATTTAAATGGCGAACCAGGAATTCAAATAAACTGTCTTTGATAAAAAAGTGAGAATGATCATAGACAAATTTAGAATATAAGAAATCCTTACCTGCACCTATTAGAATAGCAGCTGTAGTCTTTAGCAGGGTCTGCATTCTCTTCCCCCGGTATTGTCTACGTAGAAGAAAAACACAGTAATTGTTACAATCCATTATCACACAGTACATACAGAAGAAGGAGGTGTAATTAGTATATTTGTTACTTTTTTCTATTGTATTTTAAATATGGGATGTAGCACTCAGAAGTAAATGGGTGGGAGTAAGTGGAGGAGCCCAAACAATGCAAATAGGAGTGGATAATGACTAGTGTTGGGAGGCTGTTAAAAAGGATATAGTAGTGCTGTTTGAGCAGGTCTGGCAATCAGGGCTAAAATCGCTATTAGAATAGTGGACAGGGTGCGGCTTACAACATGGCATTTGTGGGCTGAATGTATAGCATAATAGGATAAGAAAAATATTATTACAATAAAGGACAGAAATGTGGAAAGTTAAGGTATGTGTGGACATTGGGGTGCAGAAATGGCCTGGAGAGTGGTGGGGATGGTGGCGCAACGATGTAGCCAACATTATGAAGATATGCATTCTAGCAAAAATATATAGTCACCTGCTGTAATCGTATTGTGCACTGGCACCCACACACCATTAATATAAGTCCTTTTAAACATAATTTTGTCCTTGCAGCAACCGACCCCCACCCGAGACTTTAAATTTAGGCTGAAGGGAACTGGCATTCTGCAGTACTGAACACAAGAAAGCAATTTAAAAACACCCCCCCACCCCCCAGTCTCCCTGGAAGCACATACTGTGCAGCTCTGCCGTAAGCATTATTGGAGAGGAGGGCAAAAGCCCTGAGTGTCTGGTAATAGCCTTGTTTGAAAAGAACTTCAATGGCACACAAATGAGAGCAATAAAAGTGCTTTCAAACTGCATTTATTCCTGACATACTGGGCTGTAGCCCAGAGTGTCTTGGAAACCTTGAAATTGAAAGAGAAATTGCTTTGCAACAGAATATTGGAATATATTTTTACTGACCAAAAAAAAATATGCATGTTGGGATTATGATTTTTTATTTATACTCCCTAAAATATATTTTACTCTCAACTTCCAAAAGTAGAGTAAAAAAGTACTCTAATTTCTTTATATTATCTGGAGCTCTAGGCATTGTGCATGGGTATATGTGAGTCCTGAGTGAGTAGGGGGAGGGGTGGCAAACCTGTGAGGAGATATTAAAGTGTAAAGGCCCTTTCTTTCACCTGATTGTAGTGCTGGTTAGTTTAAATTACAGCACTGCCGTAATATGAACTATTCCGCAGTGCACACATGGTAGCAATGGAAAGGTCTTTAAACATTCAATTCTCTTTGCAGCCCCGCTCCCCAGATAATCTTAACAGCACACTCATGGGTGCCATAAAAGCGCCTTCAGACGTTATTTTATTCCTGGCAGGCTGCACTGAAGCAATGGAGGGTCCTTTACACTTTTATAGTCCTCGCAGCCTCCTCACCCCACGAACTTGCATACGTCCACGAATGAAAACATTTGTGGCTATATGCAAGTCCGTGGGGTCCAGTAGGCTGAGCGGACTATGAAAGTGTAAAGGCCCCGCCATTGCCTTCATGTGTGCGCTGTGATTTAAAGTTCACGCAGAGCGCACAGAAGAAAGCAACAGAATGGGCCTTTAAAGTTTAACGTATCCTCGCATCTCCCCACACAGCAATCGGTACCTTCTTTCCCCCACCCCCAAAATCAATGTACTCGATTTATTTTTTACCATCCACCAGTCCCATACCCACCCTACTATTTACAATCTTTTTTATTTAAAATAAAACATCTTACCTGCACACGCAGGAAAACGTGCTGTTTTCTCCACTGCAGCTGTTGTGAATCCACGTGGTCCCGGGCTGAGTGTGGCTGGACGAATCGGCGCATTGTTGATTGTCCTCAGTGAGGCTTTGCTTCCCGATGGAATGTGCAATCTCTCCCAGTCCACTGTCCGCCATCCCTCGCTGCAAAGTACCAGTCTGGAACTGGGCAGCACATGAAAATTGCTGTTTTTTTAACGGGCAACCGCTACCTGCATGGCGCTCATCTCACACACATCTCTCCTCCGACACGGTGCAGAACCATGTGGACTTGAAGGGGCGGAGTTGCCTGGCTTGTCACAGCCAATGAACATGCAGCTTACATCCCATACTGTGGGTAATGATTGCAAGCTGCATTTTTATTGACTGCTTTTGCTTTTTTAAACTTCCTTTCTTTTCTAAAGGCAGTTAGGGACAGCCCCTTCAAAGAAAACAAGCATTGGTCAATACCATTAGTTTTCTGCTTGTGTGTGTTGAGGGAGATAAGTTGGTGATAGGGACACAGTGGGTACACTCTCGAATCTTGAAAGAATTTGCAGCATTTGAACACTTTTTTCCTGCCTCTCATTTTACTATATGATTCTCACAATTGTAAATGTTTTAATATTTCACTCTTAAACTACTTTTGGCAACATGTGCATAATATATCATTTTTACCTGCATATTATTCTTTTTTTTTATTTCATTTCTGACCACAGAAGTCATTTAATCTCAAATTGTCCGGCATGCATTTGGAATTTCAAAAAAATAACGATGTCTACATTATGAGACATACAATTTTACTACTTTTTGCAAACTATGTTTACGGATTGGAATTTGATTAGATGGAGACTGAGGTGGAGAAATTAAGAAAAATAGGCCTAGCAAGTCCCAACTTCCAACCGCTTTTAACAAATGCTGCACAGAATGGGGACAGGGTAGGAATCTGTTCAATAAATTGGTTCCACGACTTGAAGTTAGTTTTCTCCCCCTGCCAAAGTTTGGCCTTGGTCGTCACACTGTACACTGTAGTTCCAGGTTACGATTGTTGTTGGCAGGCTAAACCCATGATAGTGTGTGCACATAGTTGACGCGTAGTGACAACGGGCAGATCTGAACGATACCACAAGTAACAGACCACATTGAAGCCCTATGCCATCTGTCGCCGCACATGAAACGTGATAATACTAATGACGTCTGTTATTGCTCACAATGTAGATTTATTGTGAGCCAGAAGGAGTGCACACTGTGTACTCGTATGGTCGCCATTGATCGGTGTTCCATATTTTTGATATACTGCTCTTGCTTACTTGTTCAATAAGCGGTATGTCCAGGAAAACATTGCAGGGTGTGGAGTTTGTGCTCTGGCCTCACCGAATAGAGACAAAAAATTGCCACTCTCTACACACAATACTTTCAATACTCCAGCCTCAATCAAATACATTTTCAAAACCTTACCTGTGATGTCATCCTTGCCCACAACAAATTGGAGAGCGCCAGTCACGCTTTGCTGTTCTCACCATGCTATTGGTAAAGGTACTGGTACAGTCTGGGTTTGTTGCCTGAGAACTCTGCTCTGAATGCTGCTGTCCGAATAAAGCAGCTGAAAGTGTTGTATTCTGGCTGGTCCTCGTTTCCAATTTATGTCTGACAACACAGACAGAGGAAGCAAAATTCTACTTTCAGTTTCCATCTCACAGTGCAGAAAAAATAAGTTCAGGGCTCTTTGTTGCAGAGCACCGATCCAATTGCTTTTAAGTGAGTTTAAACTGCCTCTTCTTCCTGATTTCGCATAAAGTATCAAGCTTACTCTGCGACCTTCATGCGTAAATCTGTCAATGGTCATTGCTTAGGCCGAAGGAAATGTTTACCCTAGTGGCGTCGCAAGGGGGGCTATAGCCATGGGTCTCCTGGCTAAAGCCCTGGTTGTAAACTCAGGGGCTGAATATAATTATTAGCCTTGAGTGACTCAGGGTTAACAATAATATTCAGCTCCATAGTCTACATCTGTGTCACTAATCGCTGCCCTGCATATATTGGAGAGACCACGTTTTGAAATTAGGGTTGGGATTTGAACCGAGGTCCGTTGGGTTGAAAGCACTAGGATTTTACCCACTACGCTACCTGACAAACGATTTGGAATGGTTCTTCAGTTTCTCTGGCCCTGATTACGAGTTGAGTGGTAAATGAAAACTGTCTGTGAAATAGTTTTACAGACGGTTTCATTTACCACTCAACTCATAATCAGGGCATTTATTTTTAGATAGAATGGACGCAAATGCTAGCATTTAGGGCTTGTTATTCATTCCCATACTGTGGGGCTGATCCACAAAGAAGTTATGTGCTGTCTCTGGTGTAACTCCCATTGACAGCAATAGGACTTTCACCAGGCATAAAAAATAAGACACATGCAACTGCTTTGTGAATCAGTCCCTGTATCTTTAAGGGGGGAAAACTTTGAGAATTGTCAGTGCTCCGAGCATGATTTATGCATGGTAAAATACTGCATTCTCAGGTTTGTTTGTTTTTGGTGGGGGAAGCAGCCAAATTTGTCTCTGCCCGGGGTGCTATGTAAGGGGCTGTTCCACAAAGCAGTTACTGGCTGTCTTAATTGTGTGTCTGCTGTAACTCCTATTGACAGCAATGGGAGTTACACCAGATGTAACATTAAGACAGTGTGCAACTACTTTGTGTTTGTGCATCAGCCCATTGCTGTTTTCTCTTGGCCTAACTATCTGACCTACTGAAATACTGCTGCAGAAGTGCATAGCAGTGACCAGGGCCAGCCTTTGGACACATAGCGCCGTGGGTGAAGACCGACAGGGCGCCCCCCCGCCCCGTACCCATAAAATGTGAAACATTTGTTCAGCATATTATTCTTGTGCTTTTGTTTGTGTTTGAAAATTATGCAAAGACAGTACTAATGTGCCTCAGTTATTTTTATTTCCTACTGTCCCCACCAATAGCCAGCCCTTTATATTACCAAGAAACATATTTATTTTCTGATTATTTTGGAAAAATCACGCTGAAAAATGTGTAATTTTGGCATTGTTTTTTCAAAAATTCTCTCATAGTGGAGAACCCACTGTCTCCCCCTTCCTAGATCTTTTACAAACCTAGCAACACCCCTGGTTTACCCACACGTCTACAGACAAATGTTAACAGTGCACGAGTTTGATTCAGCCACGTGATGTGAATGCTGATTTTTGCTTGGGTATCCAATGAACAGCGTTTCCAAAGAAAATTGTGATCCGCGTTCACAGTTCACTTGGCGGTGCTCTGCCTCTGTGATTTCTAGGAATCTCGCTTTGTGTTCATTTATGTTTAATAGTAATATTATCTTTCGTGGTGACACCAGGTAAAACCAATATTATGAGAGGACGATCGGAGCAGAGAGAAAGCGGTTCTAGAAAATTCACAGGCGTGAGGTCTTACAATGATTGCCATCCACGTTTATCTTTACATTGATAAAGAAAAAATGACCAAAGTTATGGAAACAAAAGTGGCGTGAGCCGTTTGGACAGACCCTTGATTCGCTGGTTATTCTTTAAGCTGTAAAAAACAATTAAAGTTAATTTACGATTTCTAAAAAACAAAAGTGGCGTATTTCCAATTTTAGTTGGAGAAAATGATGAAGTGCGAAGGGGAGGGGGTAGTAGGAAAAGGGGATCTGCAGAGTACTTCTCCCATATGGAACATTGCGTTTACAGTTAAACGCAAGTTTCTGCTAAACCTATGTGTAGAGGTTTTAACCCCTTCCCACACGGTTCACGTGCAGGTGGTCACGGGAGCTGCAAGGGCAGAGCATGCACTGCAGAGCCTGAAGCTTCAAGAACGAGTTTATAAGTGGAACCCAACCTATGTGCAGCAATTACACATGCAAAACGTGGCCTTTTGTCCCTTTTTTACAGCCTTTATGGTGGCCGCTCTTGCTGTGGGCGCACTGTTTACACTCACTGATTCTTCATGCGCTGCTATTGGGTTTCGCTGGGCCTGTTGCGCTTACTTTACCTGAAAGGGGGGCCCTGCTTGTCATGCACAACTGCCTCTGCTGCCCCCCAAATCCCCAAACCTCGGAGTATGCCGAATACTCTCTCTGGGAGCATGCTGTTGTCTGCCTCGTGGCTCTGGGGTTCAGAGAGGAGATGACCTTAGCAACTGTTGCTAGCTCTCCCACGAAAACAAGCCCAAATGCCTGACAAAATAAAAAAATAACAAAATAACAAACATTGGGCAATTCCAACTGGTTCCGGCTAGTTGGAAATCATTTTTAATTGTGGGGTGGCGAGAGTGTGATTTTTGCTTGCAAAATTTTATTTTACAATTCTTTATTACACAAGTTACACATAACAGTCACATTTCCAGGTTTTCAGGAGACACAATGCTTATAGATCCGTCTGCTGTAATCAAATAATTTCAAAAACCACTTTATTGGTCCAGTCCGTATGCTGTTAAGATAGCAGCTATGCAGAGTGCATTTTCTACTCTTTTGATTCGGGGTAATTGTCTACAGATTCCTGGTTTTATTTATTTTATTTATTTATTTAGAATTTTTTGTATAGCGATTTGGGCCCGAGGGCTTTAAACTGCTTTGACTTAAAAACGAGTAAATCTCAAAAATACGAACAATGCAGCAAATTACAAAAACACTAAAAACGAAAACAAGCTACCATACCATAGCCCTGTTAGCCCCCTCAAGCTATGCTTATGCACGTTAATAATAACACCATTTTATATTTTAGTTCAATATTTTTATTGATATTAATAATATAAGAAAATTGAAAAGCTAGTATAAAAATGTCAAATTCTGAGCAAATTGCAGAGCTGGGTAAATAAATGAGGTAATTAAAAAGTTGTAATAAAAATGTCAAAGTTGCCGGTCCAGGCCCAGTCTCCCCATCCTCATTTCTTTCCCCAATTGGTATTGCCACAGGGAAAGTAACAGTGAATGAGGCACTTTCAATCCACGCCACTGCGGGCAATTCTGTCATTTTTTCTGAGTCACTGCATACCAGTGATATTTGGTTCAATGAGGCTCATTTTCACCTGCCAGGGCAAACTGTTATTACAAATGAAAATTTGGATAAGGCAGTAACTCCCTGCCTCCCTATTGTTAATGCGGCTGTGTGCCCCAGGCAGCTGATTAAACCTTTGTTAAATGAAATGCAATTGGTGAGTAATAGTTTGTCCCAGTTATTGCAAGGGCAACAATGTTCACAGGAAAGTACTATGGATTCAAGGTGGCAAATGGAAAACAAGACTTATTGACAAAGCTATCTTTAATTGATGTGCATAAAAGAATTGATGATCTTGGAAAACTGATTACTGAGATGAGGACAGCACAGGTTGTATTGCAAGACACTAGTTTACATGCATTGAAGAATGCTCACAAACGAATGTTGATGGGGAAATATCAGCCGAAATTGACATATTCTAATCAGACTGACCCTCTTGAAGACTCTGTATTAACGAGTCTTAATAAATTGCAGGTCGAAAGTAAAGTGTTGAAAGTTAAAATATTATCTTGGACTAGTGGGGACCATTGTCCAGTATGGCTGAAGTTAGACATAGCTAGAGAAAAACACAATAATACGCATGAAGTATCAGTAATAAAGAAAACGCAAATCAACTGGAAAAATTGTAATGAGGAAAATATTGTTAAATCTATGAGTTTTACAAACTGGACTAATGAAATACATTTAGCAGAAACATCAGAGAATGATATGAAAATATTGTCAAATTATACTGGAATGAGTCTGAAATTAAAAGCTGCGATTTGGCAACTACTGACGGAGGTTAAAACAAATAAAAACAACGACAATTGGTTTGATAAAGACTGTCATGCGTATTTACGCAAATTTAACAGAGAAATGCGTTTTCTAAAAGGCAGTCCTAATAAATCTGCCAAATCCCAGCTTTTAAGAGATAAGCGCATATTTTTTTGGTACAATAAGAATGCTTTTAGGGAAAATTGTTGGAATATATTGAGTAATGCTGTTACAAACAGAATTTTAGAAATTACTTAAGAAATTAGAGGGAAATATATCAGTAAGGGATCCAGACAACTATATTGATGCTGATACTTGGTGTAGCTATACTGAAAAATACTTTGATGATGAAGATATAAACGAAAAGGGAAGATGTATTGAGTATATATACGATACTAATGTTATGCCAAACTTTAACTCTGTAACACTTGC
The DNA here is from genome assembly GCA_035049765.1 of Desmognathus lycos. NCBI lineage: Eukaryota > Metazoa > Chordata > Amphibia > Caudata > Plethodontidae > Desmognathus > Desmognathus lycos. The sequence continues at coordinate 7,234 of JAWWMH010000006.1, read as the reverse complement.
AAAAATAATCAGTAATTTAAATAAATCCAGAGCGGCGGGTCCTGATGGGATACCCGCATTAATTGTAAAAAATTATGGCCATATATGAATACCCTATTGGTAACAGTATTTAATGCCATTCTACGTACTGGCATAGTTCCATCATCATGGAAAGGGTCATTGGTAATACCTATACACAAAAAAGGGGACAAAACTAATCCAAAACTTTATAGAATGCTGGCGATATCAGATATATGCTCTAAAATCTTTGCAAAAAATGTATTGATGAAATTAGAGGAATGGGTAGAGAATAAGGGATATTTGCCTATGTCTCAAGGTGGTTTCAGACAGGGATTGTCTACATCACATCAAGTATTCATCTTAGAACATATAGTAGGTAAATATAGATCTAGGAATATAAATTTTCATGCCTGCTATATTGATCTATCAAGAGCATTTGATTCATTACGCAGAGACATACTATGGACCAAATTGAGATCTTATGGCATCCCTAGTCAATTACTCCATTTTGTAATGGAATTTTATACAGCAACTTGAAAATATACAATAAACAACGTATTGACAAGAAAAATACCCACAAAAAAAGGTGTTAGACAGGGATGCGTAATGGCTCCCTTACTATACAACCTGTATGTCTCGGATGTCGATGAACTGCTTAAAAATATTACTTGTACATTGCCTAAAATTGCCAATATTCCCATCAGCATATTATCCTATGCTGACGACATGGTCGTATTCGACCTAACCAAAATTGGCATACAGAAAAAGCTTGACACCCTACTTGCATACTGTAAGATAAATGGCTTAGCGGTTCATATGCAGAACGCAGTAATCGCTATAGAAAAACAATTTTAAATAAATAAATAAATACAATTACAGGTCAATATAGAAAAGACTAAAAGCATGGTCTTTTCGAAAAGTTTTAAGAAGAAAAATATGACTCTGTTCATGAATAAATCTCCTATTGAAAGAGTTAAATCATATAAATACCTGGGATATAATATAAATTACAATATGCAGTGGAGGACCCATGCTGAGAATATGGCCCAGAAAGCTAAATCATTGACTTCTGGATTACAGCAATTCCAGATGAAATATGGTGGTCATTCATTCATCCCTATTATTAATCTTTACAAGTCAAAAATACAGGCTCTGCTACTATACGGTGCGGAGATATGGGGGCATTCCGAATACTCCATATTGGAGAAAACTGAAGGCATAATATTGAGGAGACGGTTATCTCTCCCGAACGGAGTACCGTTGCCTGGAATAAGATCAGAATTTAACCTAACATCATGTGTAAATATTGCCGAAGCACGGTATATGTCATTCCAATATTCACTTGTAAATGCAATAAAAGAAAACTTGGCCACTATAGCTATGAAGGAACGTATGGACACAAATTGCACTTCATTTAACTCTATGCGTTCGAATCTGAACAAAACAATTATAAGATGTAACATCAATCCCTTATGGCATATAATTGACGACGTAAAAAAATGGAAAAAGGACTGTAAAAAGCATATGACGTATTGCAGTGTTGATAGAGATTATCTTTCTATGAAACAACTTAAATCCATGTCCCATTTTTTACATCTGCAGCTTAATGAAATTTGCTCTATCGGTTATTATATCAATGTTTTACAGTCTGCAAAACTAACCCGTTTTTACTTTTTGTTTAGAGTAGGGACTATTGGAAATATAATCAAGGCAAGGTTTAAAGATGAAAGTTGTAACAATGACATGTGTTGTAAAAAGGGTGAAATTACCATCAAATACGTTTTGCTAAATTGCATGAAGTATGGCGAACTTCGTAAAAGATGATTAACTAGATTCTTCCAAGGAAATAACGACACAAGGAATATGTCAAAATTATATATTTTATGTGAACAAACGGAAATAGCTTGTTTGCATATATTTTTTAACAATACAAAATTGATTGATACAATTTGTTAATATGATTTGGTAAATATACCATGTATTTGTATTTTATATTGGATGTCTGGAAAGACAATGTGTAAACATCTTTTTCTATTTCTTATGCATTAAATTGCTACAAGAATATTTAATAAATAAAAAAAAAAAGAGGCAGTCATTGATGACCGCACACGTTTTCCTTCATTGCACTTTACTGTCTGTCTCTCGGGCGAGGTGGCTTGAGGCACCTTATTGATAAAAACCAACCCGATATTTTTAACTTGAGTAAATTGATGAACTGCAAAAAGTACACTGACATTGGTCGCATTATATCTTATGTTAAAACCTCCTGGACAACCAAACTATGTAATTTTTCCGCTTGCAGACCAACTGAGTAATGTATGTACTGTTATATTTGACTGGATTGATTTTTACTGTTTTTAGGATTTTCATGGTATTTTATTTTTATTCTGATTGTAACAATGGTTTTAGCGATCTTTTGGATTAAATCTTTTATAGCTTTGTTTTTAAGCTGAATAAAGATTATTTTGAAATGAAATGAACACCAAAAGCTGAAAATTAAAAAAATGCCTGGGATCCTTGGAAAATCATTCATATCTGTTCACATGGAGTGCTTCGAAGAGGGCAGAAAATAAACAAAATCCTCTGTCATTCACACTAGGCAGACCTTATGTTGTTGACACTAGAGATTTACAGCAGTATGTATTACAAACAACTGCTTATTTCTACAGTATACTGTAGTAAAGCACAAAATACTGCAGAATATTTTGCATACATTTCACATGTTACAGTTTTCACTACAGAAAACCACAAAATGGTTGTCAGTACTACAGGAAACAGCAGTATATACTACTAAATCATTTAAATTCTACAGTATGAGAAAAAAATACTACAGTATTTTTTCTACAAAAACTGCAGAATACTTGAATTTACTGCAGATTACACTGCTGTATACTGTGGGCCTCCCGGTTTTTGAGTTTTAAAATATGGTCACCCTGCCAGAGAGACCCAATTACACGTAATTGGGTCTCTCTGGCAGGGTGACCAGATTTTGAAGCAACCAGATCATGGAACTCGGGACCCTAAGTCTAATAACAAATTGGCAGCTTTTTAGACTCTGACACTTACTAGAGGTGCTGTGGCTGCATGCGGGGGTCCTGCTCCTCATGCCCATCAGGCTCTGCTGCTCCTGTTCCCCGGCCCCCGGACACCCAGGAGTCTAAGAAATTCCCTCTTCTCCTGGAGCACATGTTGCAGCCTGCCTCGTGACTCTGGGCTCTCGAAAGGAGATGCCCTTAGCAACTGTTGCTCACCCTCATGAGGAAAACAAGCCCAAATGCCTGACAAAATTGAAGAAATATCATTAAAACAAACATTGGGCAATTCCAACTGTTTCCTGATAGTTGGAAAGCATTTTAAATTGTAGGGTGGTGAGTGTGATTTTTTCTTGCCAAATTTTGTTTTTATTTTACAATTTTTTATTACACAAATTAATCATTAGATCAATTTTTAATTACACAAATTGCGTAGACATTAACAGTGGCATTTCCAGGTTTCCAGGAGACTAAAGGCTCACAGCCCAGTCTGGCATAAATAAAATAATTTCAAAAGTGACTTTGTTGGTCCAACTTGTATGCTGTTAAGATAAGTCTAAGTCTAAGTCTAACTGTTTAAAGTGAGCTACACCCTTGGGTCTCTGCGCACGTGTCCAAAAACGTCAAAACAGGAGGGGAAAAGAGAAGATCAAAACGAGGTGAAATGCCGGGTCACGAACAGAGCAGGCAGATCAAAACAGGAGGGTAAAGGACTCAAGTATCGGGAATAAAGAAATTAGATTTTACAGCTTTTTTAAAGGCCCCCAAAGTAGCCATGTTACGTATATTAGCATTCAGAGAGTTCCAAACAGAGGCCGCCTGAACACTGAACTGTTGACCACCGAAGGTGGAAAGCTTGAATCGGTTCGCAGTGATGCATATTTCGGTGGATGAGCATAGTGTTCTTACCACAGGTTTCAAGGTAATCTGTTGACTCAGATATTCAGGAGCCAGATCGTGTAAGCATTTTTATGTCAAGGTACAGCTCTTGTGTTTCACCCTCTCTTTTAGTGGAAGCCAGTGCAATGCTCTTCTTGCCTCAGCGACGTGATCCTGTCTACCCACATTTCCAACAAGTCTAATGGCATCGTTCTGGATAACCTGGAGAGTACTAAGGACTTTGTTGCTGGAGCCAGCATAAATACTATTACAGTAGTCGATGTGGAAGTTTATTAGGGCTCCAGTGACTCGAGCCAGGTTACTATGTGTCAGAAACGGTTTAATTTGCCTAAGCAGTTTGAGAATGTAGGAACAGGTAGATTTAACTTGGGTGACTTGAGGTTCCCATCAAGCCATACCCTGAGCGTCTTTACAGTAGTAGAGGTGGCAATAGAATGCCCTTCGATGTTAAATTGACCGTAGGAGCTAGGGAGATTGATCAATTTATGCCTCGTACCGATCAGCAAAACCTCGGTTTTATTATCATTCAAGGCTAGCTGATTCCGGGCCATCCAGGTTTGGATGGATTTAAAAGTAGCCTGCATGGTCCCAGAATCAGTGGCATAATCCCCTGACAAGGGTAGGTACAGCTGAGTATCATCAGCATAGTTTGTGTACCCCACACCGTGTCGGTCGAGCATGTCAAAGAGAGGGGCAGTATACATATTGTAAAGTACCGGGGAGTTACAAGAACCCTGAGGTACGCCACAAGTAAGGGAAGCAGGCTTTGGAGCATGCTGCCCAGAGAACACTCTGACAGTGCGGTCAGATAAGAATGAACTGATCCAGGTGGCTGCTTCTGTAGCAAAAGCGAATCTGATCATTAGTCTATCCACCAGTAACTCGTGGTTGACCAAATCAAAAGCTGCACTAAGGTCCAGCAATAACAAGAGGGCAGGCTCGGCATCATCAACAATTCGACACAAATTATCCTTGAGATCCAGCAGCACGGACTCAGTGCCATAGTTGGCCCTGGCACTGTAATAATGTTTAGCTGGGTGTCAAAATATCCTTCCACATGCTGCTACAGTTGGAAAGAAGTTCCCTCTTCAGTTCCCTGATCTGACAGCTCTCAATACAGCCCTCACAGGGTTTGTTACAAGCAATATTTTCTTCCTATAGTGTAATAAATAACACCAAAAGGTGAAAGCTCAAAAGATTTCTGTGATATCCAATGTCCTGTGCACTGGTTACCCGTGTGCACATTCCCAGCTGAATTCAAAGTAAATTGAAGCTCAACAATGGGCATGCAGCTTATTCACCAAGCAGGCTTCTGTATCGATGTGCAGAGTCCCCATAAATCTGCTGCATGCAACGTTTCAAGGACTAAAAAAGCTGCCAGGTCATTGTCTGCTCAGACTCCTAAATGTCCGGAGTCTCTTCTGAGGGTCTTACTACAGCTGCCCTGAGCGCCCCAGAGGCTGCACGGGGTTCCTCAGAGCAAAGGGGTGCTGCTGGCAGAAGATAGTTCTAAAAGCAGAAGGAGGAAAAGTTCTAAAAGCACTGGGAAAAGTTCTAAAGCCAGGCTGGTGTCCAGGGCACCTCAGGGGACCTTACCTCAGCTGTCCCAAGCAGACAAGGCCCTGCACAGGGCTCCCTGTATCGAAAGATCACTGCTGGGGAAAAATAATTCTAAAAGCAGTGGGTCAAAAAATTCTAACCATCTCAGGAAAGGTTCTAAAGCTGGGCCATGGTCCAGGCCCCCTCTGGGGGCCTTCCTCTGGCTGACCTGAGCACCTTGCGTGTTGCACGGGGCTCCCCAGAACAAAGGGGTGGTGCTGGCACAAAAAAGTTCTAAAAGCAGCAGGAAAAAAAGTTTTAAAAGCACTGGGAAAGGTTCTAAAGCCCAGCAGGGGACCAGGCCCACTCCAGGGGCCTTTCCACAGTTAGCCAAAGCAGCCCAGACCCTGCGCTGGGGTCCCCTGAGTGAAGGGGCGCTGCTGGGGGAAGAAAGTTCTAAAACAGTGGGGGAATAAAAGTTCTAAAACAGTGAGATAAAAAATTCTAAAAAGCCCTGGGAAAAGTTCTGTCTTCCATCCTTCCCTTCTTTCTTCCATCCTTCCCTTCTTTCTTTCTTCCATCCTTCCCTTCTTTCATCCGTCCTTCCCATCTTTCATCTGTCCTTCCCTGCTTTCTTCCGTCATCCCTTCATCCTTCCTTCTCTTCTTTCTTCCTTCCTTTCCTTCTTTCCATCCTTCCCTTCTTTCTTCCTTCCTTCCTTTTTTCTTCCACCCTTCTCTTCTGTCATCTATCCTTCCCTTCTTTCTTCCTTCCCTTCTTTCTTTCTTCCTTTTTTCCATCCTTCCCTTCTTTCATCCGTCCTTCCCTTCTTTCTCCCATCCCTACCTTCTTTCTTTCTTCCCTTCTTTCTTCCATCCTTCCCTTCTTTCTTGCTTCCATCCTTCTCTTCTTTCTTACATCCTTCTCTTCTGTCTTCTTTCCTTCCCTTCTTTCTTCCTTCCTTCTCTCCTTTCTTCCATCCATCTCTCCCTTCTTTCTTCCATCCTTCTCTTCTTTCTTCCTTCACTTCTTTCTCCCATCCTTCCCTTCTTTCTTCCTTCCTTTTTTCCATCCTTCCCTTCTTTCATCTGTCTTTCCCTTCTTTCTCCCATCCTTCCCTTCTTTCTTCCTTCCCTTCTTTCCTCCATCCTTCCCTTCTTTCTTCCTTCCCTTCTTTCGTCCTTCCGTTTCTTCTTTCTTCCATCCTTCTGTTCTTTCTTTCTTCCTTCCATCTTTCCCTTCTTCCATCCTTCCCATCTTTCGTTCATCCTTCCCTTCTTTCTTCCATCCTTCCCTTCTTTCATCCGTCCTTCCCTTCCTTCTTCCATCCTTCCCTTCTTTCTTCCGTCCTTCCCTTTTTTGTTCCTTCCTTCCCTTCTTTTTTCCTTCCTTTCTTTCTTTCATCCCTTCCTTCTGTCTTCCTTCTATCCTTCTCTTCTGTCTTCCATCCTTCCCGTCTTTATTCCTTCCATTCTTTCTGCCATCCTTCCCTTCTTTCTTCCTTCCCTTTTTCCATCCTTCCCTTCTTTCATCCATCCTTCCCTTCTTTCTTCCTTCCTTCCCTTCTTTCATCCGTCCATTTCTAACTTTTGTGAATAACCCCATTCTGTTTTACCTATCCTTTACAAGTGTGTAAACATTGTGCAAACATGCCGTGCACCAAATGAAGTGGTGTGTAAACATCACGCAAACATCATGTTTGCAAAACATTTACAACAGCATTGTAAACCATTGTAAACTTGATGTTTTACAAAGGTTTACAA
>JAWWMH010000005.1:0-17230 GCA_035049765.1 Desmognathus lycos | reverse complement strand
TTTACCCACTGCTCTATTGGACAGATGCTTCAGAAGAGTAGACAATGCAGGCATTTAGGGCTTATTAGTCATTCCCATACCTTTAAGGGGTGAATTTGCCAAAAAATGGCATATATGTGTATTTGTTTTTTGCATACAATTTTATGCTTGCATAAAATTAACTATACACCAAACTCTAAATGAGGCATAAAATGCAAAAATGCAAAAGACATATTTTATGCCATAAAGTGTTATAAAATTTACACCACCTACTAATATGGCAAACTCTACATAATACCCAATACTTTATTTTTAAAACTAAGCACTAACACAACTTTTAAAGTAGCCTTTCTGTTATGATTTTACCAAATATTGTGTTCTTTTTTGTAATTGTAATGTGTGAATAACCCAAAAATAATAAATTTTAATTGAATTGATTGAGCTCTTTGACCAACTGAGAGTCAGATGCATCTATAGACAGTTATATTTCTGCAGGTGATGCCAGCTGCATAAATATAAATATGCTTTTCCCTGACAGCAGAAAGATGTAAGGCTAAGTGAACCAAACAGGATTACAACCAGCAACTTTTTGTTTTCATAGTTGCCAGAAGCAAGCTCTCGTCTTGGTGTGCTATGTTTCCTACTGAGAGCTCAGAACCACTATAGATAGTTATATTTCCACAGGGGGCACCACATGCAGTATTATAATTTTTTTTCCCCAACCTTAAAAAGCTGTATTGTTGTTTGGACCAATCAGGATTTGAACCTGCAACCTTTGGCTTTCATAGATGGAACAAACAAGCTCTTTGCTTGTTCAGCTATCTTAAAACCTAGGCATCTCACCCCTCTCTAAACAGTTATATTTCCATAGAGGGTGCCACCTGCAGTAATATAAATACATTTTTTCTTTTCCCCGTTCTCAGAAAGATGTAAGGCTGAGTGGGCCAAGCAAGACTTGAACCCCTAACCTTTGGTGCTTTCAAAAGTGACTAACAAGAGCTCTGCTTGTTGAGCTATCATACCAGCCGAGAATAGTATGCCATGATGTAATACAATAAAATGTTCCTTAATTTATGTCTGCAGACATAAAATCAGCCTGCATTAACATAGCATGCCTGAAGGTCAAACATGCTAAAAAATTGATTTTTGGACCATTTTGACCCAAATAAAAGCCAGGCTTTTGTAGGAGCCATGCTGGCAACCTGCTGCCTAGCTTTTATTTGACTCAAAATGGCCAAAAAAAGGCTAAACAGCAAAAAAATCAATCTCGAATTTTAAAGGTGGTGGAAAAAAACATGGCTGCTACACAAACTCTCTCCACAGTCCAAATTCATGAATTCTAAATCAGATGATTGCTTGAACCCATATATTGATTGTAAAACGGCACTGATTGTAAGGAAGATTTCTCCTAGAACCACTGAACGGATTTTTACGATTTTTATCTTAGCTCTCGAATGAGCTATGCTATTTTTATTTGCAAAAAATCACAAGAAAATCTGTTCAACGGTTTATGCTGTGCAAAGTCCCAACAATGGTGCAATTTCTCTATGGGGAAAAACATGTAAAATGGCAAAAACAAACATTTTTTTCCACGGAAAATAACTTTTGAACCATAAATGCTGCAGTTTTGAAATTTGGAATGTGCAGTTCTGTGGCATCCACCACTTTGCTTGCCAAATTTCATCATGGCAGCATTTACGGTTCATAGTGTACCAAAAAATGAAATCAAGTGATTTTAAATGGGTGAGAAACTCACTTATATTATAAGGCTGCTACTGCAGCCTTATAATATATGTGTATATATATAATACGTGTGTGTGTGTGTGTGTGTGTGTGTGTGTGTGTGTGTGTGTGTGTGTGTGTCTGTGTGTGTTCTGGTAATGTGATATAATACTTCATCTGTGTTTGGTTTAATACAATGTAAAACATGTAAAAATATCTTCAGCAATAATGCTGTATTTGGCTTTTTCTCTTCAACTCTCTCTTAGGTTAAACCAGTGGAGTTGGTTAAAGTAATCACGGCATTAACATGTGATGCTGCCAAAATTGTAAGTCTAACTTTTTTTCGAATTATTTTACATGAATGACAGTTTTTGAATACCTGATACCCCGTAGGGAGCTAGGGTCCCACAGTGCTTGTTGCATACTTGCAATTCATAAGTAATAAATAGCACAATGCATGGTGGATTCCAGTCCCATACATTTTTTGTAGGGTGTATCAAAAGATAACTGGTAGCCTTGATAATTCAAAGGACAGAGACAATAAAAATAGGGAACTGGTTTAGTTGATCTCCTGTCATATTTACAAAGTCCTCAAGTGCTAAACCTTGGCAGCTGCCATCTCTTATTCCATTGGAATATAATAAATGATAATTTAATTATGAAATTAACTTTTTTTAAAGGGGTGTTATAATTTAATATTATTGCTTTGCTATTGCTAAATATTTGTTGTTTTTGTATTGTCCCTTGCAATCTTGTGATACTGTAAAAACAGTAAAATAAAGATTACTAAAGCAAAAAAAGATGAGTGATGCTGTAAAAACTGCTATTTTCTGTACATTGAATTATTAAGTGGTACAGGGAAAGTCTCCAATTTTTTACCTCCAAAATGTATCAAAATTGAATAAAGGATCTACACTTTTTTCATGTGCTTGAGCCAGATGTGCCTTCTACTCGCATTGCTTTAGTATAAACCATTCACATTTCTTCAGTGTTAATTCAACAATTGAAACAAAAAATAACATTTCTAAAAATATGGATTCAAAAAGGCATGTACATACTCTAATGATATTCCCTGCCTGTATACAATAAATCTAAGATTCATTAATTTTCAACACTTGTAAAGTGTTTGACTGGCTCACAAAATACTCAAAGTACAGCAGAAATACATTGAAGCCAAGGGCCAGTACTACAACTCCCAATTCAGCATCGTCAGACTCTAAGGAATTGTTCAAGAACCTCAGAGCTTAAAAGCTCTACTCCAAAATGCACCAAAACTATCAAAAACATTGTCTGTTGCACAAAAATTCAAAATACCATAAATAACAAGCTAACCCTTCTTAAAGACAAAATAGGCACTAAAAGATCCTGCTCAGATTAGACCTAGCGGACCTGGGTGTCGCCGACTGTCTTAGGGGTTGTCTAGAGGCCGTGGGTTCATGGATGAATAACAACTGGCTTAAACTGAATGGGGACAAGACGGAGCTTCTGGTGGTGGCCCCCCCACATCTCTCCCCCACTCTCACTTCCAACTTCTGGCCCCCGTCTCTGGGTCCTATCCCATCTCCTGCCAAATCAGTCAAGAACCTCGGTTTTAAACTTCTCCCCTCTTTGTCCCCAGAGCTCCAGTCTGCAGCGCGGGGCATTTGAAACTTAAAATTCTGAAGAAAGTTCTGCCATTTATCCCGGATACTCATCATGCTTCCATTGTTGGCTCTGCCATCCATGGAAGCATTGATTACTGCAACTCCCTCTACTGTGCCCAGCCTAAAAAACACATCACCCGGCTTCAACTTCTTCAAAATTCGGCTGTTCGTCTGGTGACAGGACTCTCCAAATGCTGTCACATCTCCGAAGCCCGCCGCTCCCTTCACTGGCTTCCTGTCCAGTCCCGTATCATTTTCAAAGTCTTATGTATGGCCCACCATGCCTTTTATTCTACTGGCCCCCTCTATCTTTGTGAGAAGTTGTCTCACTACGTACCTGCCCGAACTCTTCGTTCCTCTACCGCCCACACACTAGCTGTTCCTAAATACCGGAGGGAGCGCTTCGGCGGGAGGGCCTCTATGGAACAATCTGCCACTTACTTTGAGATCTCTCCCCAATCATCTGCAATTTCGGCGACAGCTCAAAACCAGACTTTTCAATCTCTAGGCCCTACCCTAGGAGGCCCTTTTCTGATCCCCTCCCAGCGTCAGGATGCCTTCGGGCCACAGTTCGTGCTTTATAAATTCCTTTTCATTTCATTTCATTTCATTTCAAGATTCAGTTCACTCTCTGAACTACGCCACCCCACCCTTCCCCAGTCTTACCCAGCCTTTAAATGTAAACCCCTCTCCGAACAGGAAGTGGAAAGCCCTAAATCCTTCCCCAATAAGGAAAATGTCATCCCATACCAATGGAGAAGGACTGTGCTGTATCCAACTGATCACAATATTTATCATATCCTCCTTTGCACCACCTCCATCACCACTTTAGTCAAGGAAGCCTGGGTTACCCCTTCCTTATAAAACCCACCCTCCAACCCTCTGTCCCTATCAACTACTGCCCCATAACTAACTTACACTTTATACTCAATATCAAGGACAGAGCAGCCTATCTGCAGATACAGCACTACCTTAAGCAGCAACACCTGAAGAGGTTAAAAAATATGGTTGTATCTCACATGTAGTTTTTCCTTTAACAAATAGCATTAAAGAAGGCAGTGAGGAACAATGATTCAAGTTCTTCTAAATGCTAAATGTTCTAAAATGTTTTTTCAAGTATGATTTGAACAGGCATGGCGGTATGCTCTATTTTCCACAATTCATGAAGACCAAACCCTCATAGGATTTGTTCAAATTAATCATATAGAGCATTGGAGTTAGTCCAACTTTCATTGTACATTTCAATAAAACAGCTTTTCTACAGTTGACAATGATGAATGTGAGAATTTAAAGTAAAATATAATGGCTCTCAATGCTGCAGTTAATTCAATATTTAAGTTACCAAGTTCTAATCATAAAGCAGTATGCAATGTAAATCATAATACCATCTTGCATCCCCAAATCGCAGCCCCATAAAAGTTTGTTGTGCAAATCTTGATCTTGCAAACTTTCAAAACCGGAATGACAGACACATTGTTTTGACTGTTTGAAACTGACAGAGACAACTGAATTGAAATTTTGCATGTTAGGCCTTATTGTGAATATGTGGCTGCCAATTTAGTGATAACGTAAAAATATATCCCAGGAAGGTATAGTTGCTAACCATATCAGAAGCAGTAGTGCCCAGGAAGAAGGATTTCAAGGTTTTATTTTTCTTTGTCAAGAGCATGGATTTAGTTTCATGCATGGAATTATTAGCACATTATACAGAAATTGCATTAATCTTAGCCTGTAGTCTGATTGCTGGATGGTCCAAAAGTACAATATCATTGCAAATGACAATAAATGAACTGGGATACATCCTTCTTTAGCTGAATTGGATGAAATGCTGTCTAAAGCTGTTTGTATATCATGCATGTATGAACAAAATATCAGTGGAGCAAGAACACAGCCGTGCTTACGGCCAGCGTCGGTTTGAATTCAATGTGAGACTTCTTTATTTGATCCAACCTTCATGTGTACCCAGGTGGAGGTGTGAAGTGCGATAATCAATTTTAATAGGCCCGAATGAATGTCCTGGAAGCCAAGTTTAGACCATAGCAGCTGTCTATTTACAGTATCAAATGCTGTTTTAAAAATCCACAAAGCAGAAGTTCTAATAAGCATTAGGACTTATGTTTGTTTGCCAAAAACTTTAAAACACTATCACTGGCACATCAATGTCTTTCCAATACCTCCCCAGCCTACCTTACCACAGTAATCCAGTATCGCTCCACAAGAACTTTTCAGGCTACAGACTATAACATTCTAACTGCAAAGGTGTTGGAGGACCTTCCTTCAGAGTGGTGGCCCCATTGCTCTGGAATGCCCTACCTACTGCTCTTAGAGATGAAGCCCACTGTTGGTGCTTTGTTTATCCACCAAATGTAATCCAGTACTCTTATGCCTCTGGGCTAGAATGCTTTACAAGCAAACAAATAAATACATAAATAAATTAAATATAAATATTCAGTGTTTTTTTTGTTTTATTTCACATCAGACAGTGCTGGCATCTACCTTAGTATTGCATATTTTATTTTATATCATTATTAGTACACTTATAATCTATGCTTTTCCTTTTCAGAAAGATGGAGAATACTTGTCAGCGGGCGTGCGAGGAGATGCTAAAAACCTTTTTGCAAACTTGGTAAGATACATTCTTTCTTTTTTCTGGTGAAAACTGTAATGACATATTTGACTTCAAAACCTTTAGTAGTCAGTTGGAATTAAAACAAGAGGTGGCACAAAAGTATGTGTATCTTATATCATTGGTAGCATTGTGCCACACTACTAACCAGCAGAATATGGTTTTGCTGAGCATTATGTTTCCATCACTTACCTTGATCTATTCCTCAGAATAATGTGTTGTTAAAGTCGCTGGCATAGAAAGTCATTTTACATTGTACCAGCATAAATTGAAAAATGTTATTTTGTTTGACAGGTTTGTTTTATTTATTTATTTATTTATTTATATGTCATTTGTACAGCGCATAAGCCCTGAGGCATTGAAGTGCTGCAAAGGGTCAGTGATTGGAAGGAGGTAGTTACATTGCACATAAAGGCTAAGGATTCTTAGTTTCAGATCAGTATGTTACATTGCATCAGGTAATTGGATCATAGTTCATTGCAATGCAAGGATAGCTGGGAAGTTCATTCTGCTGGTGGTGAGCACAAGTTTTTAGGTATAGACATAATGTAATTTGCATCAGTTGATATTTTGAAAAGACTTGATGACTTCTTCACCTGTAAAGTTGTTACCAGTGCTCAGTTTGTGAAAGCCGTGTATAGTTCTTACCAGAGCTCAGTTAGTGAAGGCTTTGCAGGGGATTGACATTTTGAGGCCACCAATGTGACATTGCATACATGCCTACTGAATAGTCTAAGATAATATTACTGACAAAAGAAGACTTGAGCAAATGCAGACTGTCTTCACCTCAGTAATCAATTTAACCATATAACTTTCAAACCTTTTTCCTTAAATCCTGATGATTTCTCAACTTGCTTTTTCAAAAACTGGCCATATCTTGTGATAAATATGACATTAAACAAACCACCGTCATTTATCAATTATATAACCATTCAGTTCAATTAAAATATATTACTGAATTGCACTAATTGTTATTAAATTGTAACTAATGCCTTTAAATTGCCTCTGTCCCTGTACAATTTCCACATTTGATAACTGCAATAAACTTGCATATACCATATTTTGTTTATGACCAATATTTTTCATCATCTATCCAGTCAAACCTATGTAGATTTTACAAAGGACAAATTTCCATCTGTTTCATCAAGTAGAGCATGTAATTCATGCAAGACATCAGGTCAGGGTGCGCCCTGATCAGCAGTTCAATATGCCAATAGTAATCGCTATAGAAAATGTTTTAAATAAATAAATAAATAAATATAAAGTAAATAAAGACTATACTTTATCTGTAATACCATTTTTTAAAAAGTAAATTGTTTCCAGAACTTCTTGTATCAGCTGTAAGGTATTTTCTTATCATTTGTAATATTGTTTGTAATTTAAGCTAATTTTGCCTGCACTTGATAGGTTTTCTTAGAAGAAAAAGTTTAAATGCATTAGCATGAAATATAGTTGATTGAACAATTGCAAGGCAACTGAGATTCAGAGTAATTCCCATGCTAGTTCTACAAGTTAAATTCAAGCTGAAAATGCCAAAACATGATCTATAAATTATTTGTCTGTTATTTTCATCACATCAACAAAATCAATGTGTATTGCTGTTATGTTTTTAAGATACGCTGAACTTGGCAGTATTCACATCTATTATTTAAACATGTTTTTTAGTGATAAAGCTTTAAATGCACATAGATTCCTGTAGCATTTTATCTTGCATGTATAGTTACATGTATGTATCCTGTAACAGTTCCAACTAGTCTGTGCCAAACGCTGATAAAAAGAAGGTTAAAATGCAATGTATCTGTGTGTTGAGCAATTTAAAGTAGAGTTATACAGAAGACGTTGCCAATATATACACACACAGTAGACCAAAAGGTGCCTGCTACTCTGTGTCTATGAAACATGTACCCGACCAATCTCTTCAAGCAATAATTCTCTTTTATTGTATGAAAACCAAATTTGAAATGATGTTTCTGTGAAATCCTGCATTAATGCACACTTCGCATGACTGCATTTAGTCTAGAAATTGCCTTGCCCTGACTTTACTGAAACATAAAATTACGCAATGAACATCAATGGCCATATTCTTGAAAAAGCAGTCTGATATATATCAACAGCTCCCTTTATGCATACCACATATCAAAAAACATTTGGGTGCAGCCGAGTCTTGTTATGGAAATACCACGAGGTTGAAGAAACTAACAGATGTGCAACTGTGAAAGCTGGTCCCATTACACCTTGTACTTGGGTATGTTACAGAGCTTATTACCACAAAAATTCATTCTTACCACTCAAAAAGACATTGATTTGTCTTTCAAATTAGGAGAGCATTCCATGGAACCAGTGCCCATTGCAGTCTATATGCTACTTGCTTATTTTTTATTGTCGTATTTTAGCCATCAGTGGGGTCCAGTTTGAAAATAATTTAAAGACAAGATTGATAACAACAGCAGTTGTATTTGTCTTATTGAACAAAGTATATTCAGTTGATGTAAAAGTACCTTACTGATAGAATAAGGGATTTTAAAGAAAGGATTCCAATGATACAAAGCCAGTACAAATGTCCTTAAATGTCTGCAAAGCAAAAGCTCCTTTTAGCTCATATAACAACTAACGACTCATTTGTAACTTGCCTTTTAGAAAAACTGTGGTTGTGATGTCCAAAATCTTTTGGCTGTACCTGTGGTAAGTGCACTCATTTCATATCATACCATGTTTTGATTTGTATTCTGTCACAATTTAGAATTGTAGAGAGAATCAAAGCATAAGATTGAATAATTATTAGGGACTCTGATCATGAAAATGTGTCCTGTCCCTAAACATGGAGGATGATATGTTCTCTATATATACCCAACAGTGCTGGTTGAGTTGGAGGCAATTACTCTGACCCAGAAATAATCTGATGGCACATACTGACATGAACATTATCACTATGACACCCAGCACTTGTATTACTTGCTTTTCTGTCATTATGAAAAGTCTTACAATTGGAGAAAGCTGCATTTTTAAACTGTGTTATCTGCATAAATATTTTTTTTATCAATAATAAAATGTGCATTCAAACTAAGTACTTTTGTATAGGCTAAAAATTGTAGAGTTGTTATATCAGTTGGCTTTCCATTTAAGCATGCCTGTGCAGAATACACATCACTGGGCCAGAATCAACATTTACGCAGAGCTCCAAAGGTCAACATCATCCTACGTATGTGTCAGTGATTGACTGACTTTCTGAAATAAAACTGAATGTAGTTTGGGCTAGACCAAGCCACACCATTAATCATTGATTTAGGGAAAGAAACACACTTTTTTCTATATCTATTACATTTATTGACAATTTATAAGCAATACAAGACATGGATTATAAAGACACAGGCATATGAATGTCCAGTCTTTATTCATACACCAAATGACACCTTTTCCAGGCTCAATTGGAAGGACCGTGTAAATTGTTGCGCATGTCTGTTCCCCAGCCAGGTTCCAGAGCCCCACGTGACTTCTGCTTCAGTTTCTTGTACTCTCCTCACCATTGCTGCTGTACCACTACTAGTTAACATACAAAAAATGCTTCTTGGAAAAATTCCTGAATTCCTCAATGACAACATCTGCTCCACTCTGCATATTAGTCATTGTTCCTTTGCACGTTCAAATGAGAACTTTTAAACCCCTAGTACTTAGTTACCTACATCAACGAGGTCCACATTTATTTTACCACCTAAGACTTTCATCTTATGGCACTTACTGAAATGTGGCTCCATTATGTTGCCTGCCCAGCCTTATAAATAGCCCTCCCCACTGATCATAGTATCATCAGAAAATGTCAAGCAAAGGTGGAAGAGTTAGCTTCATTATCAAATCTAAATAACCCTTAAGGAGAGTCATTTTCACCACCATGCCAGTTTGCAAATTTCTTACAGCCAAACTTTCCCTCTCCTATGACTCTACTTCAAATATCCCTATTCTTTACCAATCCTCAGGTGACCTTCCCTATTTTGAAGCCAACACACTATTGCTTATACCCTCCTGCTCAAAATAGCAACCAAATTCATTCTCTTTGGAGGGTTCTCCACTCTAAGGGATCCAACAAGCTGCTCAAACCCTGCCATAAACTTGAGGGCGTTGGCGGCACTTCCTTTAGGGTTCTTGCCCCATCTCTATGGAATTACCTCCCCCCTGCCATCAGATTTCTGCCAATCCTACCGGAGTTCAAACATGCTTTAAAGACCTATCTCTTTAGGGGTGATGGTTAGATATTCCCAACTCCTCTGCCTTCCCTCTTGACTCAGTCTGCCTCTGATTTGCTTTTTACTTTATGATTTTGAAACTGCCTGTTGGCGTGTCTGTTTATGTTGTCTTTCGGTGCTCTGAGGCCCACAGGCATGTTTGCACCTTAATCCAATAAATGTAAATGTAAATGGAGACATTCACTATGGCATACATGATCCTTCAATCACCTTGTGCTCACCCTTTCCAACTCTGTGAATGACCTAGACTTCCTTTAAACTATAAATGTACCAACCCACTGTATATAATGTACCATAGACTGAACCGATGAAAGCAGCAAAAACGTACAGGTCATCACCACTACCCCGTGCCCTTAGACTGTCCACTACAACATCACATATAAAATCTCAGGATTATCCAAACTAATGACAACTTTGCTACAACTTGCAAGCAACCAGTTCAAGCTTTACAAATAGTCCTGCTCCACATCTAGAACCTCTGCTTGTTGTAACCCTCCCGGTGACTTCCCTGCTGTTCGGTCTCTGCAAGACAACAATATCCTGCCTACTGTGCTTGATAAGATCACCCTGTTAAAATGCCAGGCCTCTTAAGTGTAATAAGTCATGATTTCCATGAACTTTGCTTGTCACCAAGCTCAAATGTGAACAGACCTGGCATAAAGATCCTTCTAACTGCAACAGAGACCACCGCAAATACTTCAAAACTAGCTATCATCAGAGTCAAGTCTGATTCTTATACAAACTGGATTTCCAACACTGCTTCACACTCCAAAGAGAATTTTCATAATATTCAGAGAGCTAAAAAACCTTAAACCCTATAAAACTGACACACTTAAAGATGTGCTCAAGATCTCCTTTCATAAAAGCAAAATTAGTGGAAAAAGACTCACACTGACTGCTAAAGCCCATGACCCCTCCTTCCCTTACTCACCTTTCTGCCTTCCCACTCTCAACTTCTCCCTTGTAATGGTGTTAGAGGTAGCTGTGATTATTAAAAATCTCATGCCCACTATCTCCAAATGTGCCCACTATCTCCAATAACATCATGAAAGACTGTATTGACTCCTACCTTGCATAAACAAATTTATTAAAAGAGCAGCTTGAATCACTCCCTTGCTTATTAAATAATATTTGAACCACACAATCCCAAATAACTCCTGCCTTATCACAAACCCCCCTTCCTGCTGAAAATACTTTACAGGACTTCCTATATCCATATTCAATACTTATTTATTTTTTATTTATTTAAAAGTGTTTTATATAGCAATTTTGGATTACTACCATTCAACCGCTGTACATAAATTAACAACACAAAAGAGACACAGTAAAGCAACAACAGACAAAATGAAAATTAAACCATGGACTGAGGAGCAAGAACCAAATAATGATGGTAACTAAATCCAAAATCAAACAGCAATTTATGAGAGACTTAAAAACCAAAAGAGGCATAAAAACCAAGATTAATGAATCATGGAGGAAGAAAAATCGGAACTGATCTGGGAACATAATGAGCCGTGGCAGCAAAATTGAGTTTTTTGTTCTGAGCAGCTAGATTGATGAGTGTAACATTGTTCCTCGCTGGTAAATCTAGGGAGGAGATGCGCCTGGGAGGACATGAGTGTCCATTTACTCGGTTGGTGTCCAGCAGGATGGAAGAGGCGGGAGAGTTGATAGAGATGTCACTGAAGGCTGACCCCACAAGGCTGAACCAGTTTGGTCAGGATCCACAAAGTTTTAGGAGCTACTTTAGACAATCAGGTTTTCCACCATAGCATAGTCTTAGCACTGATTCCGCCCTTGTATATCATAAAACTCAGCTTGATGCTATCAAAGACTCTGGCATCCTATCCTCGCTCAACCTATTTGTACTGTCAACCTTCTCGATCACAACACCTTGTCCCAGCACCATACCACCATATCAAGTGGGTCCCTTTTTTAAAGGCTGAGAGATTCTTTTTTCTGACCTGTATTCTGCCCCTCTCAGGCTAAGTAATCTGCAACATCCATCAGGGCTCCCATATCTCTCCAACACTCTATAATATCTACACTAAGTCCATCTTTCATAAACCTGTCTGTTGATGTGGGTGTCTCCTCTACTAGCTATGGAGGCAATACCAAAATCCTTCTCCCTCTTTCTAGATTCAGCTTACAGACACCAAAACACTTATTAGTCTTGACAAAACTATCCAAGCCAAGATGACAGGCCACCATCTCTACCTCAATGGCAAAAAGCAGAGCTTCTCATCATTTGCCCTTCATCCTACCTGAAAAAGCTAGGTGATGTATTATCTTCCTAACTCATTGCCGATAACATATTTACTGTCACCAAATATTTCAGAACCATTGGTATCTGTCTGGACACTGAATTGAATACAACCAGAAAAGTCAATGCTATATTCACCATCAATCATCATCCTACTAGTACCTTAAACTCCTCAATCTGATCAGGCGTTTCCTCACCTGACCTAATTGCACAACTATTGCTCTCAGAGACTGGGACAATACTCTTGTTCAGGTGATGCTTGGCAGGCACCTTGATTCACAACATAAAAAAGCTTTTAGTCTTATAAAATAACACAGAGAGAGTAGTTACAGGTGTGAGGTGTAGACCTAAACTGAATTTACACCCCCTGTTTCTTAACCAGGATGACCTTTAAAGACTCTGCAGTCCCTACCTGGAATTACAGCCTATGTTTTTGTTATGCAATCTTTCTGCAACCTTGTCTACTTACTGTAACCACAGACTTTGACACTTTCTGGTTTGACTCATGCCCTGGTGCCCATGGGTTTCTGTGCATTACAGACAAATTAAATAAATAAATAATAAGTAAATAGAGACCAAGTATCTGTCTGTGAAAAGGAATTCATTCCACTGCCCCTAACTGAAAGCTAGGATAGATTTCAAAAGCCTAACCATTGTTCACCATTGCCTGTTCAACACTGCCCCTCCTTATCTCAACTCTTGCATCTAGAAATGCCTTCACACAATTTCTCTTCACGCAAACACAGAAAATACCATCATTAGCCTGAGGTTTAAGATTTGCTTTCATTACTACAAACTGGTAGGCTCTTTACTCAGAGCCCTTCTACTGGTGCTTCAGATGCCTTTTAAAAACTTGGTTGTTCAACCAATAGTGAGACTATTGAGCCCACTGCATTAACAAACTTTCCTGAGCTTTGTAGTTGCCAATCACCGTATTCTGCCACCACAAAGACAAATAGCTCCCACTTCACTATTGTGTTTCTAAAACCTAGCAGATCCCATGACTGTGTCTCTTTGAATGATGTAACTATGTGACATTGTATTCAAGCTAATAGCTCCCTGATGCCTATGAATTGAGCACTCTACAATTGACTTAAATAATTATATAACTATATAATTCTGACAGCGGGCCGCACTGTCTGAATGAAAACCATGATCTCTTTGTGTATATCGGCTGACTGTGCCTCAGACTCATGAAGTTACTGGCAGGCACTGTCCATCTCTGCTAGAAGTTCATTCCTCTCTCCTTTCCTTTCCATTCAACTTCCCCTTCTATGTGCTAGGGGTTAACGCTGACCCCATCTCCTCACACTACTCCCTCTTTGGTCTGGGCACTTTCTCTCCCTGTCCCCTTTTGTGTCATACCATCCCACCTCCCCCAGGGGGCAGTTGGACAGTGTCCCGAAGGCGGCGGGAGCCATGCCCAGGCGCTATACAAATGCTGGCATAACATAACATAACATAACATAACATAACATAACATAACATAAATGAACATTATAGACAGTTTATGTTCTTCTGCACAGATAAGTGTCATAGATGGTTTCTCCCATATACATGCATCAATGTCATTAATTATGGTTTTCAATATACACTTTATTTAGTATTAGTATGTGTTAGTAACACAAAGCAAGAAACACAGACTAACCAATGCAGAAACTGCTCTATGCAGCACAGATGAGGGATTCATTTATAATAAACCTTATATTGTTCATAGACATGGAAGAAGTACAATTTTAGCAGGAGCTGAGAAGAAGACAAAGACTATGCAATGCATAGGTTTATGTAGAGAGCCCTTTACACCAGATACATAATTAACACTAACACTGGCAAAGGAATATAGCTCATACTGTATCATGACTTGCCTTGTGTATTTACTATACAGCCTGCTTTGTACAAAACATATGACTCATCTAAACAATGCCAAGCCTTGCATGTACAGTACATAGTAGCCAGTAAATAGAACAATCCTCTGTTAATCAAACCATTAAATGAAATCTGTGTAGATAAACATCACATAAATAGAAAAACAAATTGTATATTATAAGCTCAATGCATGCCAGTTAATAAAGCACATTTTACATGCATTCATTTCATTTTTGCTACTTTTGTAGGACCAAGTTCTTGATGAAGGCACTCTTCCGGAGGTGAAGCAGGCCGTGGATAATGCACTTGCGCTATTGGTAATAATAACAAGTTTGCATTTAAAATGCATCTTCATTATTGTTTTTTGCTTGTGCCTTACAATTTTCGAATTATTTTTATTTTCCATTAATATTTGACAAGTTTATTTCCATATGTCAAAATGTTAAAATAAGGTAGCAAGTGACTGTTTCTGCAAGTTTTCCTGCTCACCTGTTCCAATTGCTAGTTTAAATTTGACTGTTCAGCCAATGCATAATACCCTCATTATCAATTTAGGCTACGCAAATATAGTCAATGGTATTAGCCATCTAAATTCAGTTTTTTTACCATGAATAAAATAGTGCATGCTCAATCTCATTTTTTCCAAATTTTCTACCATCATATTTAACACTGATAGCGCCAATATATGTTATTTTACTTTATATTTCCAGAACATGTATGCCAAAATATTTACCACATGCAGAAATACCATAAATACTAACTGACTGTCAGTAAACCTCTAGACCCATACATACACATCAACTACACTGGCAGCTCACAGGAGGACAAAGTTGACACTAAATATTACTAGTTTCTATTATGCAATATAACCAACATACATAAGGTACTACTGCAGGCAGACTGAACATGAATACCGGCACTCATGTGGTTGCATACACACAATAACATATGTACAGAAGTAGACACAAACTTATACCTAATACGTAAGCATTCAGGCATACACAATAATCTAATATCCACCAGTATGGTTTCATCTAAGAAGTATTTATAATATAACTGGAGCATGCCTATTGGCTCCTGTGCAAACACAAACTGCAGACCTATAGGCTTTTCTCTAGGCATCCTAAGGAGCTGGCTGTAATTAGTGGCATGCAGGGGGCAGTTGGAACCAGTTAATTTGGGACTTCTGCTACTGTCATTTTCCCGGGATATGAGTATACAATTCATTTTTTGTATGTATATGTTTAAATATTATTTCATGTTTTTGTGTACCTTGAAGCTGGTTGGCTATAAATATCAGCATACAAGGAAGTTGCATTATAAAGTAACATGGCATAACTTGCTCCAGTTAAGGCTAAATTCACATTCAGAAATAGGCAATACCTATACTCATTTACAGTTTTATATCTCTGTTTTAGATAGTCTAATTTTTCACAGTAAATAAATAGAGGTTCAATAGTTTTTACTGCATTGGCATATATACAGCCAATCCATGATCAGTATTTGAAAACCAGGCTCCATGATAAACAAAGGTTAGCACAAATCACAGTCACAATTTAGCAACCTTTTTTGTATCACAGTCAACATTGGATACATGAAACAGTCTTCAAGTTAACCCAAGTCAATGACTTTAACATTTCTATTTAACACTGACTAAATAGCATACATGTCCCCAAGCTAGCAGTTGTTGGAAAAAGCAGTCAACAATGCATTTTCCAATGAACTTTGGATGAATAAATGTACCCCAATTAATTCTTTAGAATATTTCAATGTTCAGCAATGGCTAATACAATGTTAAAATCACCATTTATTAGGTGTTACTAGGTGTTTCCATCTAGTTAAAACATGTAGGCATGGTTGTGCCAGGCCATGCCAGGATTCCCCTCTAGGTAGACCAGGAGGGAATCCCTGTGAGTGGTAGCCATCACAGATGCCTAACAATTGTGTTAGGCCTCCAAATACAAGTGTTAGGTGTCTGTGATTGTGACGAGAGGCAGGGCTGGGGTAGCGAACCAGCCTGCTTCGCACAACCCTTTGGCGGTTTCGGCTCCTGCAGCCTGTGCACAGCACTACCAGGACCTAGCCCCAGAGGTAAATTATTTAGGGGGATCGTTCGCTCTCAGCGTGGAACCAGCACCAGGTGCACAAAATGAATACGATCAGATAGGGGATACTTCGAAAACACAAAAGACTTTATTAAACTCATAAAAATGATACACGATGAGTTCAGCAATGGTTACTTTACCACACTGCGTCCAAATTCCAGACGAGTGGGCCAGCACAGTAGCAAAAATATTGGCAACACTTTAAATCGGAAATAAGCAGTTCAGGTCTCAGAATACAAACAAGCAAATCAGTCTAACGTTAGAAACAAGGCTAATTCCACAGGCACTGTGCACAGGGCTCACCAAACTCCAGCACTCCAGCAGGATCAGGTACCAGGCTCTTGTCACAGCTCTGCAGCCTTGGGGAGCTGTCGCGGCTCCCTCGCAGGACCTGCCCCTGACCAAGTTCCAGTCAGGCGGTCCCTCGTTCCTCTGCTGTAACTCAGACGTGAGTTACACAGAGTGTTTCCAGCCAGCCGGCCGTGATGGATCGATGGGTCACTGAACGACAAGGCCAAGTTCCAGCCTGTCAACAGTTCAGCAAAAGGACAACGAACAAAGGGTTCAACGACTGAACCCCTTAAATAGCCCCCCAGCAGTGGCGGGAAAACCACAGCTGGAGGGGTCCATTGGGGTCTCCCACTCGAGGGGTGAACCTCGGAGTGGTAGAGGCCAAGGGACCCAGGTTCGCGCCAAGACACTCAGTCTGGTGCGGGCCTGGAAAAAGGCGGTCCCGAGGAGTGGAATACACACCTGGGAGAGCCTGCACAAAGGAACCCCCAACACTC
>JAWWMH010000004.1:6911-18372 GCA_035049765.1 Desmognathus lycos | reverse complement strand
AGGGCACTACCGCCTGCCCTGTTGGGGCGGTATTTTTTGCGGTAATCCCCATGGGGATTACCGCAAAAAACCCTTGCCGTAATCTCCCGTTAAGGGAAATTGCGGTAAGGGCTATGTTTTTGGCGGTATGTACCTAGGTACATACCGCCAAACTCATAATAGGGCGGATGGCCCTTACCGCCAAAATAGTTGGCGGTAATGCACTTTTGGCGGTACGTACCGCCAAAAGTGCATTACCGACCAACTCGTAATCAGGCCCTAAATATATTGGGTCCATGGGTGACGACACCCATGGATCCAAGAACAAGTGGTGGTTTCTGTAGATTGGCCCCACTAAAATGGTCCCACAGCAACTGATAGAAAAAGTAATTTATTCAAAAATACAAAAAAAAATTGACAACATTTATTTTAGGCTCTAACTTCTACAAGGTTTGGATGAAGTGCACCACTATGAAACCCTAACCTATGCCATCATAGCAACATCCATTGTTTTCTGGTTTTCAAAAAATTGCCGAAACCCTGAGGCAGTAAGCGCAGTGCCCTAACAGTAGAGAGTGGAATCTTAGACCCACCCTCAACCCATTGGCACACGAAAATAGCAGATGAACAGTTTGTTCACCATGATAATTCATACATGGCTTTTCAAGCATTGGTGTACAGTAGGATGTGAAAAAAGGTAGGGTAAATGACTGCCAGTGACATGGGGCACGTATCCAAAGATTCCTCAACTCCTCCCGAAAAAATTGGTACACCACATGTGTCGATGCAGAAAAGTCACGGACAAGGGAACACTAGAATATGGCACATTGTAATGTCAGTCCTCAGAGACAAATTTGGGGAATGAACATTTGCTGTGACATTCACTTTGTTTTGAGCCAGTGGAGCCCTGCCAACAAGGAAACCCCTGAAAGTCATACATGTGCAAAAAGAGTACATCCTAATGCACACAAAGGTGGGTGACTTCCATTGGTCACACTAGGTTTACTACCCACAATGTCCAGCAGTAATTGGAAAACTTGAAAAATTTACAGGTTTTTGGCCAAAGTGGCCATAAAAAACATTGACCCAGCGCACTGCCATCAACACGGGGCACCTCACCCAACATAGCCCTATGCCCTTTGAGTCGGTACCACCCATGAGTGGATGCACCTAAGCCACAGGTGAGGGGAGGCCGCAAAACAAGATGTGGCAATGTTCAGTAATTACTCAATTTTTAGGGTGCTAAACCTAGATGGACATGCACTTAATTAGTGATCTTGGGGACACAGACCACGGAGGAAACCCTTGCACATAATATATGTATGAAAAGAGGACAGCCTAATGCACACAACAGTGGGTGATGTGTGTCGGTTGCAGAATACCAGGCGGAACATGGAAAAGTTGTTAAATTTACAGGTTTCTGGACAAATTGGCCATAAAAAAGGTGACCCAACATGCCACCATCAACACGGGGCACCTCACCCAGCATAGCCCTACTCCCTACGACAAAGATGGTACCACCCATGTGTGTAAGTCACGAGCAAGGGGAGGCTGCAAAACGAGACAGGGTGATTGATTTTTAATTAGGATGTCAGTGTCGCACCCGTTTTTTATTTTGCCTGGAGTCTCAAGGCTTTCCAAAAACCCACCAACACCATACTGTTCCAAAAAGAGGTGATAAATGGGATATTTACAGGTTTGCACCACATTGGCCGCAAAGCAGGTCCTGCAACATACAGGCAACAATGCTAACTGCCTTCTCCTACATACCACTACTCCTTACAAGTAAATATGCAATCCCACCAACGTATTGTCTGCTGAGATGGGGAGCAGAAGAGCCCGCCCTGTCCTTAAGCACACCAGTAAGCAAGGAGAGCAGCATGGCATTACTCAGATAGAAAAAGAGAAAGAAAACTCTGCCCCTCTTAACAACTTGGCTACTTCAGTGTCCCCCCAGGGTCCAGCTACTGGCCATGTTACATGTCCATCCCCGAAGTCCGCCTTCACTGACATCATAATCACCCCCACCAAGGCGGGGTTAAAGGATGGGGGAGGTGGCCAGTAGGCGAAGCCGGCAATGTGTGAAGGCGGACAGGTGCAAAGGTTTTTGCCTGTCCTGCTACTGGAGGTGCTGGTGGGGCTGTCCATGGTTGCAAGCCCCCTCTCGCCAGATCCCACATCATCAGTTGGTCCATTGCCCCAGGCATTTGCCGACATCCAGCCAATCAGTTCCTGTCTTATGTTGCTTCTCACATGAGCCCCCCGCAGGTATGAATAACTGGGACTGACTCTATTTAAGGGATGGGCTTTTCTCCAAATCTTCATGTAGTATGTCGCCTTCCACAGACTTCCCTAGGAGGACCTGGGCCAATGCGAACATTCCTTCACCTCCTTTTCCTCAGCCTGTTTTCCAGGATATTCAGTCATGGGGGATCACCATCTAAGGAGCCAGGGGCTCTGGCAGCTAGTACATTTTTGACTTAGGCGGTTCTATGGAGATTCAACATGCTCCCTGAGAGTCATCATTGACTTTGCATGGCCTCAATATGCCCTCCTTCATGATTGCAGTCTGATTGGTGTGAATGATGCGCCCAAGGGTGGCCTATATCTCTTTGGCTGTCAAATTTGTGATCCATAAACAAGCATGCCATCTTAGTCTTCAGCCTTGTGGAAAAAGGACAACCAGCAATCATGGCGCTGACCCAGAGCTGGTTGAAACCATGTCACTCTCACCTTCCCCAGGATCTGGTGCCCTCTGGTTACACTTTTCTATCTAGACTCAGAATGGAGAACGGGGGACAAGGGGAGAGGAGGGGTTGGCACTTTGATCAGATCTGACTTTCATCTGCTGGAGCTCAACTTGGACTTTCCTATTCCAGTCTTTTTTAGCTGGTAACTTTTAGTTGTGGCCCAGCCAAGGCTAAGTCTATACTCTGTGGGATCATTTACCAGCCTCCATATGACCATAAGAGGTTTTTAGATGAGTTTGCTCTGCTGTGCGACACCTTGGTCTCCTCATTTAGGCAATTTGTCCTACTCGGTGATTTTAATATCTAAGTGGATCCCATGGGGCAGGAATTCCTGCACATACTTGAGTCTAGAGAAATTACGTTAGCTCCTGATTTTCCCACACACGAAAAGGGCAATTGCCTTGACCTTGTGTTATGTCTAGGAGTGTCCATGCAGGACCCTTTCACCCACATTTTGTCTCGGGCCGATCACACTTTGGTAGGCTGTCTATCAGAGGAGTGGTTGGCGCCACGCAACAAAAAGATGCCGATCAACCTCGACCCCTGATCCACACCAGGCCCTGGAATAAACTCCATCTCCATTATGCCAGTGAGTGGCTTGCCACACACCCCTCTCATCTCTTTCCAACTCAGTGGGATGGGATGTTATTTTTTCCCCTGAGTACACAGCCAGGGGTCAAGAATCTTTCAAATGATTTGGTAGAGCGATGGTCGGCAATACGGGATGAGATTTACCCACAATGCGTAAAACAGGATGGTCTTAGATCTCATTCCCGTAATCGTTGGCTTACAGATGCCCAGAAAAAATTGAGACCCGAGACTCTGGGGGCCAGTCTGGTCTTGAGGGGGTATTGGCATTCATCATCCCGTCCCCCTCTGCAGTCCTCTGACTATGAGCTATTTTCAGACGAATGTTAGAGACTTTAGGGGCCAATTCACAATCATTCGGTGCGGCACTCGCCGCACCAAATGATTGTGCGAATGCCAGCGCACAAAACAGCATATTTCCCACCTTCCGATTCCCTATTGATTTGCAGGGTGACGCTACTCACATCCTGTGAATCAAACTGGGCATGCGCACTTGCTGTGTGCATGCCCAGCGCATGATTCCGTGCCAGCTTCCCTGCCCGCGAACGTAGATTCGCAGGCAAGGAATCCGATTTCATTCGGTGCCACCGACAGCTTTTTCATGTCGGTGGCAGAAAATGAAATGGGAATCATGCGGTTGGGTTTCTGGTCGCCGAACGTTTGGTGAGGCTACTGCAGCCTGACCAATTGCTCAGTGACCTGTATAGAATCGGCCCCTTTGCCCTCAAAAAAATCTATGATCTTATTGCATGTAGAGGGATCTTCAGAAAAAGTGGATGACGAAGGCTGAAGGCTAAACAGAGATTTGGTATCATTTGGAGCATTGTAAATGGTATCGCTAGAAACTGGCTTTTTGCAGCTGTAATCTGAGCTTTATACAGTGCATAGTGCGTCTTACAAGCCGCCTTGTCGGCTTGTAAGACGCAGGTAGGCAGGTGGGACTTTCTCCACCATCATTCTAGCTGTCTCCCTGTGCCCTGGCAGCAAACAAGCGGGCTGATGGGAACTACCCTCTAAGATCGGTGCCTCCCACGGCCCCCCTGATGATCTGCTGTGAATTAGAGAACTGTTTTAAACTTTTAGACTTTTACCTTCTTTTTTCTTTTCTCTTTTCCTTCATTTTGATTGAGTGTAAAGCGGTTCAGAAGCACCAGCGGCAATCGCTATAGAAAACATTTTTAATAAATAAATAAATAAATAAATAAATAAATAAATAAATAAATAAAAAGACTCATTTGAAAAATGTCTCAATGGAGGACTTTTCCAACCTCACTCAAAGAAGTTGAACTTTTGCCTGAAGCACTTCTTGAGCACCTATTTCTTTGGCTCTGCAGCCAGCATATCACAGTCACTGTTGTCCTAGGTCCTCGGGCAATGCAGTAGGTTGGTGGGTGGGAAATAGTGAAGATGCACAGGGTTGGTTGCTAGTGAGGGCTCACGGGAGTGCTGGTGAAGAAGGGGATTGACAGCCAGGTGTGAGCAGTGAAACTTAAACCAGATCTGAGAGAGCCCACCAATATTGCTACTAGTGCTACTACTACAGTTACTTCTACTACTATTGAAACTAACATCACCAATACTGATACTAGTGCTACTACTACCGTTATTGCTGCTGCTACTACTACTCCTGCTACCGCTGCTACTACAGCTACCACCACCAATACTGTTTCTAATGCTACTACTACCATTACTACTTCTGCTGCTGCTGCTACGACTGCTGCCGCTACTACGAAAGCTTCATGTTGGGCACAATTTTAATTGTAAGGGGTAGGGGTACATAGGAAAAGCTAGTTTGTGTGATTGCCTGTGCGTTGTGGCAACTGTTTTGAGGCCAATGTGGCACAAACCTGTAAATTTCCCACTTATAACCTGGCATGTGAATTCTAATTTTGTGCCCGCCCAGCCTCAATGCTTGGTTCACCCACGCATGTTGGGCAACAATATACTCATAAGGAGAAGGGGTATGTAGCAGAAGGTAGTTTACATGGTTGCTTTGTGTTGCGGCACATGTTTTGAAGCCAATGCGGAACAAACCTGTAAATTTCCCACTTAGCACCAGGCATGTGAAGTCTCATTTTGTGCCCACCCGCCTCTATATTTGGTGTACCCACGCATGTTGGGCATGATTTTACTCGCAAGGAGTAGGAGTATGTAGGAGAAGGCAGATTCTGTGGTTACCTTCGCGTTGAGGCACCTGTTTTGAGCCCAATGTGGCACTTATCACCAGGCATGTGAAGTCTCATTTTGTGCCCCCACGATCGATGTTTAGTGCACCCATGCATGTTTGGCACCAATTTACTCAAAAGGAATAGGGGTACGTAGGAGACGGGAGTTTGTGTGGTTGCCTGGCATTCCGGTAGCTATCTTTAAGCCAATGCAGCAAAAAACAGTAATTTTTGCTTGTTTTCCACTTGCCACCAGGCATTTTGGGTAGGGAACTTAGTACAACCCTCACAAGTCACACATCACTATGTGCATCACAGTGTTCTCTTTCTGAAACAGTATAGTGTTGGTGGGTTTCTCAAAAGCCTTGCCACTCCAGGCACAAAACAAAACTGATGCTACACTGACATCCTAATTAAAAATCAATCACCATGGCTCGTTTTACTTGATTTGATTTGATTTATTTATATAGCGCAACTTGGCCGTAGCTTCTAGGCGTGTATCAAATAACCCAAAACAGGCAGAAAAACCACCAACAAATTCTTGAACATTAACAATTACAAAAGGATTCCAAGAAAAAGCATAAATAAAGCAAAACATCTGCAATAAATATATATAAAAACTTCCTCCCATCACCGGTGGCTTGTGTTCAACGACACATGGGTGGTACTGACTTTGTTGTAGAAAGTAGAGCTACACTGGGTGAGGTGCCTCATGTTGATGGCAGCTCGTTGGGTCACCTTTTTTATGGAGAATTTGTCCAAAAACCTGTACATTTTACAAGTGTTCTATGTACCGCCGGGGATTCTGGGTAGTAAACTTAGTGCGACCGACATGTCACCTACCAATACATGCATTAGGATGTCCTCTTTTCATCTTTTCACACATATATGATGTGTGAGGGTTTTCTTGATGATCTGTGTCCCCAAGATCAAAAAGTAAGTGCATGTCCATCTAGGTTGATCACCAAAAAAATAGAATAGTTTATGTCACAGCGGGGCCTATTAATCAATGCCTCCAAAACAAAGATTCTGATTTTTAGAAAGCACAAACTTTTGCAATTTTCTGTCACTTTTAAAAGCGGGACCAATGTTTTAGATATTGTTGATAATTTTAATTATTTAGGCTGTGTTTTTTTCTTATGATTTACCCTGGAAGGATATGGTGATTGAGCGGCTAAAAAGTTACAAAGCTGTAATATGGTCATTATTAAGGTTATCAAATCGCTTCCAGGTAAATATAGGGGATACTATCAGAACTATTTACCTGGTTAAGGCACGTGGCACTTTACGATATGGCGCCGAACTGTGGGGGGGTCGAATTTAATGCAGATTGACTTAACAGAGCGGAAATTCTTAAAAAATGTGTTACATGTGCCCCGCTGTACCACCAATGAGCTGCCGTATCTAGAACTTAACTTACTTCCATTTAGCCATTCTCTGTCCTTGGCCCCGATCCAGTATTGTTTCGATGTGATGTGCAGGGCGGACCTTGATTTGTCAAAGCAATTATTGGGATATGCTCTCCGGGAATATATCCATTGTAAAAACCTATGGCTTAAGGGGATTTTACAGAGCTTAGGGATGGTTTCTACAGCTTTATGCAAGTTATTTAATTCACCCAATAAGAAGGTGATGGAGAATTTGTCCCTTGAGTACATAGACCGCCAAAAAGGGAGTTGGGTGGAGAGTTGTTGCCATAAAGCTGCAATTAGGAACTATGTGGATGCTTACTCGCTACAATTTCCACCTTATTTAGGCTTACCCCTGTTTAAAAAATCTAGAGGCTGGCTAACGAAGCTCAGGATGGACCTTCTTCAGGAGGGAACCCTGAGACATAAATTTGCTCCTCTTTTTAATCCATCATGTCTATGCGGTGCAAATAGAGAAAGCTTACCTCACATCTTGGTTTTTTGTAGCTTGTATAAGGACATACGCTCAAACACGTTAAAACTAATTCTAAAGGATAATGGTGTGAGGCAGGTGAGCCATGCGGTCTTGTTTCTTAAGCAAATGGAGGATGTAAGAACGGTGTTTGCCCTAGATCTCTTCTTTAGAGGAGTGGACAAAAAAAGGAAAGAACTTAAGTTGTGGTCTTTGTAAACTTTAGTATATAACCCTTCCCCTTCTTCTGTTTTATACATGATAAATTGTGTTTAATACTTGTTTTTATTTGCTGTATGTTTTAATAATGATGTATATGTATGATATATGTATATGTATATATTTATATGTAGTTAAATGGAATCTGTACTTTGATGGATCTTTTGTCTCCGAATAAAGATGAATTGAATTGAATTGAATTGAATTTAATTGAATTGAGTAGTTTGTCCAATGTTACCAGGTCCCATTTTGTGTCATCCCCTCTCCCGTGACTTGGGTACAACCACACATGGGTGGTACCAACTTTGTTGTAGGTAGTCGGGCTACGCTGGGTGATGTGCCCCATGTTGATGGCGGCGCGTTGGGTCACCTTTTATATGGCCAATTTATCAACAAAAAAAACGTACGTTTTCTATTTACCACTGGGAATTCTGGGTAGTAAACTGTGACTGACACAAGTCACCTACTGTTGCATGCGTTAGGATGTCCTCTTTTCACACATGCATGACTTTTAGGTGTTTCCTTGTTGGCATGGCTCCACAGGCTCAAAAAGAAAGTGAATGTCACAGCAGATTTTCATGCACCAAATTGTTGTCCGAGGATTGACATTACCATGTGTCATATTCTGCCCTCCCTTTGTCTGTGACTTTTCTGCATCTACACATGTGGAGTACCAATTTTTTTGGGAGAAGTTGAGGAATCTTTGGAGATGTGCCCCATGTCACTTGCTGTCAATTGTTTGTATGCAGTGAGTGTTGGCTATGCCACATTTGGTTTTGGTCGTAAAGTTACTCATCCCTGAACCCATGTACATGTCTACTTTCTATACATGTATGAATTGTCATGGTGAACAAACTGTTCATCTACTATTTTTATGTGTCAATGGGTGGAGGGTGGTTCTAATATTCCATTGTATACTGTTAATGCACTGCACTTACTGCCTCGAGGTGTCGGCAATTTTTTGAAAACCAACACACATTGGATGTTGCTATGGCGGCATGAGTTAGGGATTCGTAGTGGTGCACTCCATTGATAGAGATACCAAACCTTCTAGAAGTTAAAGACTCAAATGTTGTCAAATGTATTTTTATTTTTTTATATTTTTGAATAAATTTCATTTTCTATCAGTTGCTGTGGAACCATCTTTGTGGGGCCAATCTACACAAACCAACCCTTGTTCTTTTCACCATTTTCTCAACTTTTCAAGAATGTAGAAGTTACGTGAATTACGCTTTTCTGTCCCACCTTCCTAAGCCATATGCATTGCACGTAATATTGAAGAAATGGCCCGCCTGTTACAAAGGCATTGAAATTACCACAGAATGTTTCTTTGAAACCCTGTTCTGGAAAGTTGAGAAAATGGCGATTCCAGAACTGCAAACCATTCGTTGATCCCCTGCACAGAACAAAAACTACAGCGATTTGTTTTGCAGCTTTTTTTGCATTTTCTGAAAAAAAAACTCAACATTTTTGCCCATTATTGTAACTTTCAGACACCACCCACGTGCGATTCGCAATTTTTGGTGTCATTCGATTGCCCATCCTGTTAGAAGAAAAAGAGCCAAAAATCCTTGTAATTGGCCAAGCCAATCAAACGTTAGGGGCCTCTAACTGGGTGCACCACCAAACAGCCAAAAAACCGGCTCAGCACTGGGGAGTCGCAAGAGTCAGAAGCCCTTAGCAGCTAAGGGTTAATACAATATTGCATGCTCTGGCTTGGCTTGTGATTGGGCTTGGAGAACCCAAGCCCATCTGAGCTCAGGCTCGGCCTATGCTGAAAATTTTCAGGCTCGCCCAGCTCTATCTAAACCTAGGTGTAAATTTCCAGAAAATATTCTAAGGAATCCAGAAAGCACGCAGAATCACTCTACATGTCTTTTTCCTTTCCCATGCCGACCTATCACTGAACAAATTTAACCATAAACTGTATAAATAACAAATGTGGTGTGGGCCATGGGCTAAATCTTATAGCCTTATATAAGCAACCAGGTTGCTAAGTTCTGTCTATACTACCATATCGTGGTTTGTGTCACTATCCAACCTGCCCAGCCTCGACTCAGAAATTCCTATGTTGACACTGTCAACTAAACCTCTTGCCTTCTCTTTTAAATTTCTATTTTGAAGTTTTCAGATGATATATGTGCCATCTCGATGGAATCAGAAACCAAAAACAGTGCAACAGAGTGCCTCCTGCTAGCGCTCCTCCTCCTGGCGCTCCAGTGATATGTCACACTGGAGGGCCAGGAGGAGGAGTCTGAAGCAGAAGAAAAGCTCCCTGAAAGAACCTGACAGCAAGAATCACCCAACGGAATGATGAGAACATTAGCAGGGGGGCACCTACCTGATTCCGGTTACACCTTTCCTACTACTCTGCAGCTCCTCCCCTATTGCCAAACCCTTCGTCCAACCTATTTTACCTAAACATAAACTGCACCTATACTCCTTCTCTAACCCACATACATTCCCCCTGACCCGCTCCCACACCCCACATAAAATACAACAAACCCCCTTTTCCTTTACCTGTCCCCTACCACCTCCCCCACTCACTGATGACAGATCTCCCACCCACTCCCTCATAACACCCCAATGCGCTGTGAGTAGTCCGGGCAACCCTTTGGTTAGAGCGGTGTAAAGAACAGCACCTTTTAAAGTTGCGCTGTTCTATCCGGTACTCTAACCTGAGGACTCTAATCATAGTACACCAAATTTACATAAAACATGGAATATTCCAGGTTGTGTGACTATACACAACTCACATGTCTTAAATTAAGCGCTTCTTCTAAAAACATCCAGAATGTGTCATTGAAAAAACACCCCACACATACTTTCTTGATAGAGAGGTACCAAAGAACCTCTATTGTGCAAAATAAGACTAAACACCTGAGAAGGGCATTATCTTTCCTACTTCTGATGTCCCACCTCAACCCCTGATGTCCCGTCTATATGTCAGCTATGAGAAAGATTTAGGTTAATGGGCCAGCCTTCTAATACCTGACGACAGAGCATTTTGGAATTTTAGGACTTTATATAGAAAGGGAAGATCTCAGTCCCCTCCCCCACCAAGAGGCAGCCACACTAACAATCCCCACTTATCACACCCTTTTTTCAGAAACCACCAGCGTCCGTCCTTCTAAAGGTGAGTTTGTTTTAACAACAATGTTTTTGTTTCACTCTTTTTTTAAGCTGCACTCTGATATTCTATTCTTTAATATGAAATCATCTCATTTACACAATAAAAAAGAAAGTTAACATTGATAATGCACAGAGAGGGTAACGGACCAAATGTACATGCTATAGTCCATCTAACTTCTGCAGGTCATAACTCTTCAATATTATGCTGACTTTTGTTGTGAATGCAGCAGTATAACCATGATGAAAAAAAAGTTTGCATTACTGTACATACTTTTATTAGAAATTATGATTGGCAGCAATTCCTAAGAAGTGCATCTTAAACTTCTGTATTGTGTGTCCTTACTGAATTCCTGTTTTCTAAATGTGTCTCTTTTCTATTAAGATGAATAATTATCATTACAACATGTTTCTCATTGTGAGTTTCTTCAGGGCCAACTTCACATCCTTGTTTCTCAGACTGTAGATTAAGGGGTTCAGCATAGGTGGGGTCACAGTGTGAAACACAGAAATGATTTTATCTTGATTTTCCGTGTCTTCAGGCGGTGGCTTTAAGTACAGGATCATGGCGGTGGCGTAGAATATGGTGACGATGATGAGGTGTGAAGCACAAGTGGAGAAGGCTTTGAATCTTGCTTCTGAGGAGCGTATTCTCACAATGGTGACAATGATGGCACAAGTGGAGAAGGCTTTGAATCTTGCTTCTGAGGAGCGTATTCTCACAATGGTGACAATGATGGCACAAGTGGA
>JAWWMH010000002.1:0-21538 GCA_035049765.1 Desmognathus lycos | reverse complement strand
GGCTCCAGCATAAACAAAAAAAAAGCATATGTAGAGGCTTCTTATTTCACTCTAGATCTTCTGGTGAATGTGCCTCCTTTAATGTATGTGCAGAACGTTGAGAATACTGCAAATGAGTTTGATGTGGTTCAAAAAGGAAAAATTTGTTTGCAAATAATTCTGTAATTAATGTTTTCGTTTGTAATTAAACGATAGATTAGTTAGCTTCATAAATTCATTAACTTGAAATTTGAATATTTTTTAAGAACATGTGCTTTTGATATCATTTCTTGATTGCACTAGTACTGGTATCGGCAAAGCCGGCTTATAGATGTGTAGAGTGTATAACATGCAGAACATGGTAAAATATGTTTCATATGTTAATAAGAAAGATTGGGACAGCTGTAAGGGGAAATGTGAATTTTATCAATTGTACATTTCTCCTCACCCGGTTATTGTGCATTTTTCCACGCCCTTGATGTACTGGATGATGATGTCCGATTCCCTCTAATCCTACTTTTTTAAGAACAGCAGCACCTTATAAAAACTTACCTTAAAGGCTACAGAAATGCATGGCAGCAAAGTGAATCATATGCAACACCATAAAAAGTGTTAAAGTGAGACAAAAGCCCAGAAAACTGAAGAACTTCACTATCCACCAAAACTCCATCCAGAAATAAGAGAAGAGCAAGGAATCCCACTTCTGCTGCAGACACAACAGAAGTCTGGGTCTGAGCCCTTGTCTACAACTTAGCGAACCAGGAACATACTACTAGTATTTCAAAACCTCACCTATTGACAAGTGCCAAATGGATTCCTCATCTTCATCACCTCCTGTGGCAGTTGCTCTATCCTGAGGCACCTCAGCCCATGGCAGGATAATAAAATCCATATCTTCTAGCATTTTGACTGACACTCAGTTTTCCATCACCTCTGCAAATGGGGAACCCAGCATGGACTTTTGTTATCAACGACTTGGTAAATGGTGAGCCTGGTACAGACCTTTGTCTTTACCACCTTGGCAAATAAAAAGCTGGCAAAGACCCTTCATCTTTATTTCCACAACCTATTTTTAAGTGGCATGGACCCCTAGTGCTCTGCATATTTTGACTCCTCCTCAGCCTCTTGTCTTAATCAGTTCAACTTATGCCGCAGAAGGCACAGGCTCAGTATCTTTCTCACCTTGACTCGCTATCAGACTAGCACAGACACCATAATATTTTGATTGTGAACCTGAAATAGACTGTTTACCGCACCTTGAATTATGGCAGCTCGTCACCTCAACCCATCAGGAGCAGAACAGAAACATTTGTGATTATCCAACTGCATCGGTGATCCTGGCACCGACTACTGATCTCCAAGAAACTTGCTTTTCAGCCAGCATTGCTCTGACTCAATGTCTGCATCCCCTTGAAATGCGCACATCTCAAGCCTCACTCAAGACTAATGTGTTCATCTCCAAAAAAATGTGCCAACAGCAAACTTAGCTCTGACTTCATGTTTTCATGTCCAGGAAATGTGCACATTGCAAGCTTTGCACAAGAATATCTTCGTTGTATTAAAACCTGGCATTCAGCAAGCCTCACTGGAGATTCATGCGTTCTTCTTCACAAAATGTGCACCTGACAAATTTCACTCAAGATTGTTGCTGTCATCTATATGAAACGTGCTCACGTCAAGCCTCACTTGAGATTAAAGTCTTCATCCTATGAATCATGAACATGGCAAATATTGCACGAGATTAATATTTTCTTCTCTGAGAAACCTGCACAGGGCAAGTCCTGCTTGAGGTTCTCGTCTTCATCACAGAACATGATCATGGCAAATGCCGCTCAATATCAGTGTTTTCATTTCTATGAAATGTGCACACAGCAGAACTCGCTCCGGATTAATCTTTGCCTCTACGTGGAACATACAGATGGCCAGCTTCACTTAAGGTCAATTTCTTTACCATCATGAAACATGAACACGGAAGCCGTGCTCAAGATAATGTTTTCATCTCCAAGAG
Organism: Desmognathus lycos; assembly: GCA_035049765.1. Taxonomy (NCBI): domain Eukaryota; kingdom Metazoa; phylum Chordata; class Amphibia; order Caudata; family Plethodontidae; genus Desmognathus; species Desmognathus lycos. The sequence continues at coordinate 19,551 of JAWWMH010000002.1, read as the reverse complement.
ATGTGCGTATGGCAAGCCTTCATTAGGATTTAAAGTTTGCGCTCCTTGCGCATGCTGTGGCTGCAACTGGGATACCTACCTTACCCAACTGCACTGATTATTGCAGGTAAGTCGAATTTACTTTATTTAAAAATGCACATTTTTTAAAGAAATGTGAATGGGTAGAGTAAAGTTAATAACATTGAGGGTTTGACAATAAGGATGACCGATTGAACAATGTTTAACTACAATAGAATATTTCCTTATAACCTGACATTTTAGATGAAAATGTGAAAAAGAATGAGACTGAAGGCATGTCTAAATACCAGAGGTTTACTTCCATGGTAGTCTTTCTTTACTTGAAATGGGCTAAAATGATTAGGCCTAATCACAGCCATATAAAAGCAATTGTTGATTAAACAAAAGTGACGTGCCCAGCACTATTTGTGTAGGTGTGGTGTGATGGGACACTGTGCACATGAGCATTGGGATTACACTGTGTTACTCATGGCAGAGTATTAAAAAACAGATTGGCCCAGCACTCACTGTTAATTGGTATTTATTTAGAGCTGAGTCAAGCCAAGCTGCATTTTATCACCAACCTTTCGAGTGATTTTCATATACTAACACACCTTCCACCATCTGCCCCCCCCAGGGTAATGTACATGAAGAGCTGCACAGGGCCATCTGGCGGTCGCTGTGTGAAGACGACTTCTGGTACAGTTGGCCGAGTCTTTGGCAAATTGCAGAAAGACTCTTTTTAACTTAATAAATGTTGTAGAAATGTTGTATTGTTTAAGCTGTTAGCATTGTAAGCATAGAATAGGTGCCTTGTAGATACTGTGACATAGTCCGTAAGCATGTGCCTGGTTTCTGGCATCTATTACACACCATTCACCTCGTGAAGGGCTTTAAAGTTTGCCATGCGCACGTGGCATGCGGTTAGCCCAGTGTAGGAATTTGGTGTGTAATTGTGCCAGCTTTGTTGTATTTAAAATGTTACTGTTGAAAATATTGCATGTGCAACTTGTTAGGCCTCTTTTTAGTGTAGGGAGGATGTTCTCTTGTTTTTCTGGCATTTTAGTGGTCAGCAGCTGTGATCTTGCAAGAGGCGAACTTCACAGAGCCACTTGAAAGGTCAGGCGTGAGTTGAGATCTTAACTACAAATGTTTAGGAATGTTTTATAAAATAAATGCAATTTTTGGTCTTGCAAATACCAAAATAAATAAATAAATTGTCACGAGATGCCGCTGCTGTACTTGATATATTGTTGGTTTTGCACCATTGATGCGATGATACAAATGAATGTTTATTTTCTGAAAAATATTGTGGGAAATGTTGTAAAATGAACAATGATTTGTTGAAGAATTTAGTTTAGCAAGAGATCTTTTTGGACTAATACTGTTTTAGATTCTTCTCCTGCCATCTCGAATCCCTCCTTCTTCTCTGCTCTTTTTCTTGTTCTTTTTCTTTCTTTCATTCCTATCTACTCAGCAGTAGATCCACCAGTATCCAACCTTCAGGTTAACCCTTCAGGCCGATGACCGAGCCAGAATCAGCAGATCCTGAGACATTGACCAAGCCAGCATGGGAGGCATATGTTGTGACCAGAAAGGGCGGGCCCAACTGCTCTCTCACTCCAACCTGAATTTGCTGAGCAACCCAGGACAGGAGACAGCCTAATCCAGTGGAGGTGAAGTCGGAGGAGAAGCGGGATTTGGCAGTGCGGATGATTGATGGAATGGAAACAGATGAATGGAGAAGGGAAACCAGAACTCCAGGCCAGACCTAAAACGGAAAAGGAAGGTGAGAGTAAGACTGCGTGAGAAGCCCGTGTGTACCTCCTACACTCTACGGGAAAGAGCTAAAGCTGGTCTTTTTCTTGCAGGCTTCTCACTGGCCACTAATTGCACGATGCTCTGGTCTGCACTGGGATGGAAGACGCAGGATGTTCAGCAGTGGAGCCAGTGCTCGAGACACGTACAAAGAAGACCAGCAGCACTATAAACAAACCTGGAAACAGTAACAAACAGGGCGAGACAGCAAGCTGGAACAGAACTCTAAGCAAACATCTAAGGTCATGTAAAACTAAACACAGATTTATGCTATAAGACAAACCAAAATCAGTACTCACCAAATACAGGCAAGGCAGAACCATGGACAAATCACAGGAACAAGGACATGTACCAAGCAGCAAGCACAGAGCTGCAGAAAAAGTATACAGACAAGCGGGAAACCCATGACTTGCTTTCTACTGGAAGTTTCTACAGTAGCCACTTTTGAACCGGGCAGCTTTGATTGTAACAGAATATGCAAGAGAGGAGAGCATTGTTTCTGATAATTCTATGCAAGAAAAGCCTGGAAGGAAAAACCAATGAAAAGAAAGGGTTGAAAACCAGTAGAAAATCTCCTTCCACCATCCAGAAAGAACAGGAGAGAAGCCTTTTAGACTGGACCACAGGGTGAAAGAATGACAGAATCAGCCTTGGATGGCATTGACCCGCCTAACACTAAAATCTACTAGCAGGACTCACGTGCAGCACAATTCCGCTAAATAGGACTGGGAACTATTGGCAGCACCAATGTCACTGACAGAGCCAGCACTGGGAGGGAAAAGCTTAGTGTTGTGAGCAATGGGAGGTTGCAGGTGAGATGATATTAAGATCATTTTCCGAGTAAAGGAAAGGTGTGAAGAGGAAATGGGTGGCAATATGCTTGCCATCAGGACCTTGGTGGGCGTACACAGCTTGACTTTGTCCTTCTGCATCAGCGTGTTCAGTCTCCTCCATTCCAAGATTGGACGGAGGCCTCTGTCCCACTTCGGAACCCGGAAGTAACGCGAGTACCACCTGCGGCCTCTTTGAGTGATGGGCACCCATTGAACACATCCCTTCGGAAGCATGTGGAGACCATCCTGCTTCAGGACAGAAAAGGGGTCTCTATGCTCATCGTGGGAATGGGGAGGAAGATATGTGAGTAGACATCCTGGTCAAGCCTGACCCAGCAGGCATCCCCCTGGTATCAGCTTCCCATGTCACTGGAGCCCCAGGACGAGGTTCCTTATGCAGACCCGAGACCATAGTTGCCAGTGGCAGGGAAGGAGGGAAAGACACCAAGGTCATAAGTCCCGATGCTGTGGTGACTGGCTCAACCATCGATGTCAAAGAGGGAGGAAGGTGAGCCAAACAGCTCCTGCAACTGGACCCTGAACTCTTCTAACGTAGGTGCTGAGCATTCCCGAGGAGGGTCGACCTGAGGAGGAGGTCTAGGATTTCAGGTGGGATTGACTTTCATCCTGCGCGGCTGTTGGAGTACAAGGCTGCAGGGAACGAGATTGATGCCATCAGGAGGTGGAAGTAGAGTTTGAGGACCAAGAATGGCAATGCTTCCGGGACGTCACATGAGGAGGGGTGGATATCGAGCCGATGGGTCACCAGACAGCTGGTGACACTGTCTTGATGACTACGAAGACCTCTCAGGAGAGCTCTTGGGGGAATGCCAAGGTGAAGCCTCCAAGTGGTGTAAGGGCACCGGCTCTCGCTCTTTAGTCTTCATGGTGCCCCTCAAGTCTTTGGACCAAGGATGCGGCACTGTGTGCTCTTGAGGAGTCGAAGACTTACCCTTCTCACGGGACTCTGGCAGCCCCACCGCAAGCTTGTTGCAACAATCCAGTAAGGTCTTGGGCTTCATAGACTGACAAGACTCACAGTTGTCGATGTTATGTTCGACGCCCAAGTACCACAGATATCATCGATGGGGGTCGGTGACAGATATCGTCCCATGGCACACACGGCACTGCTTGAAGTCTTGGGCAGGGAATGATATTTTCTCCACAGAAAATGTAGGCCAAAAAACAATCTACATTTTTCAAAGAGAAAGGGATTCCTAGCTTTCTAGCATCTGGAAGGTGGAAAAAAGGAACAACGTCAGGGGGTCATGCTGGTGCATATATACCATCTGCCAGTGCCCGAGGTTGATTGCATCCTATCGACAAGTGATATCGATGTCATGTACCAATTTCCGACCCCGGAAAATGGAGCTCAGAAAAAATCTTCACTCTCTGACTGGAACCAACATGATCACGTGGTTCATGATGAGAATTCTGTGAACCCACTATCCCTTAGAATAGCCCTTTTTCTGGAACAAAATTAGTAAATTCCAATGGAATGAACTGGCAGAGCGGCTCCCAATAGAGACAGCACATACTCTTAAATGCTTCCAGCGTAATAGTCACCAAACTTTCAAATTGCCTAAAATTAACTGTTCTAAAAACACCCCACAAACAAAAATCTTTAGAATATCACAAAATACTATTTAAATATTACAATTGCACAAATGACTCCTTTGAAATACCTAAAAAAAAGTTAAAATGCCACAAAATATTACCCAAATTAGGCTTTAAAATTACTCCTATAACTCAACATACCAAAGTGTATCATAAAATAGCTCACAATACCTCAAAATATCCCTTAAAATGTTCTAAAAATGTTTCCCAAAACTCCTTCAAAAGCTGCTGTCAGCATTAGGTCTGACATGGAGGCCTTTGGAATATGTGCTGCCCCTGTCGAAGCCACTGCCATTCACTATTTAAATAAATATAAATGGTGACATCAAGATAATATGGGATCTCTCACCTCAAGAAGGTACCCAGCTTTTGCTGGAATTGAAAATGCCTACATTGAGCACCTGAATGTCAAGCCATTTGTAAAACTACCAAAAACGTTGACAGACTTGAGCTTAGACTAGCATGCTAAACTCAGTTAACACTAATGGCGCTATACTTTTGAGCAGTTGATTCTTGTCAAATCATTGGTATTGGTGCCTTCTATTTCTAGTGAATAGTGGGTTCCCAAAATTCTCATCATGAACCACATGATCACGCTGGTTCCAGTAGGAGCGTGAAGATATTTTCTAAGCCCACACTTTGGGGTTGGAGGCTGGTGCACGACATCGGCGTCGCTTGTCGATAGGATGCAATCGACCTCAGGTGCCGGGCCGCAGACAGCGTTAGCTGCTCTGCAGTATACATGCACCAGCACAACCGTCAGTTCCTTTTTTTCCATGTTCCAGCAGCTAGAGAGCTAGGAATCTTTCCTCTTGAGAAAATTTCGATTTAGTTTTTTGGGCCTACATTTACTGTGGAGAAAATGTGATTCCCGGCCCACGGCTTCAGGATCATTGCAACAAGCTTGTGGCCTGGCCGCTGGAGTCCCAGGAGAGAGGTAAGGCTTCGGTCACTCGGGAGTGCGTGGCATCGAGTCCTTGGTCCAAAGACCCGAGCGGCACCGCAAAGACAAAGGAGAGAGAGCCAGTGTGCGGACACCACTCAAAGGCTTCGTTTCGGTGTTCACCCCAGAGATCTCCTCTGTAGTCTCTGTAGGAGTCGTCAAGACATTGTCACCTCCCATCAAGAACAGGGTTGCAAGAGTAAAATCTGAATCTGTGAGCAGTTGGGAAAACAAATGACACAAAATGAATACAGTAGTTGTCCAGTTGGCAAAACTAAATCTAATGGAAGCCTAGGGCAGAGAAGTACCCAGTACAATCACAGGACCTCTGTGAGAGCTCAGACACTCTACGATGGAGCAGACAAGGCAGCAAAGGGCCCTGTCTAACAGCAGCCCTGGCTGCGAGGCTGGCTTTCTCTTTCTTTTGGATAGACTGAAATTAAAAAAAAACATTGCTGTACATTATTCTAATTTGTTGAAGTTTAACTTTAAAATTATAATGTTTTGACTGATTGAACTCTCTGCTTTTTGAAAGCTTCTGACAACAGAACGGAGACGTTCAATGTGGGAACTCTAGGAGAAATGGTGGTTTGTGGCAGGCCCAAGGAAGCAACAGGAGTCATGGGTAACACATTTGACACTGAAAAATGTCATATTTGGCTGGGAGGGCCCTCTGTTACCACAAGGGTCAGTAAGTTAGACGTTAGTAGAGAGGGAGCTGACACTAGATAAGAACGGCCTCGTCTGTGGCAGATGGAGTAGAGCCTTGGGTGAAGCAGCTGAATCTAGGACCAAGTGTTGGGGCCCAGTGAAATTACAGGGGCAGTGGAAAATCTGTTAATCATATGGCAGAGCAGTGGAGGTGTCAGCATAACCACAGATGCTTCAATGGAGGCATCAGGGCCCTGGGTAAAAAGATAGAAGCAATGACACTACGAACTGGAGGTGTAGAGCTGGGTATAGTGGCGGCAAACCATTGTTTTAACAAGGACCCAGAAGGAAGGTGAAAATGCTAAGAGAGCAGATACATCTGTTAGAGGCCAGTAAAAGAACAGGAGACCTGGGGGCTGTATGTTCAGGCCATGAGTGTGAAGTTTCCTGTGTAACAACAGGGGCTGTAACGGTGACTGCTGACTCAGTCTATTGCGAGGATGTTGAATCTGAGGACAGCTCACACAAGTGAAAAGGGCTCTCAGAAAGTGCTTACGGTTGTAAGCCAGGCCACAAAAATGGGCCTTTGTGGAAGAGGGGCTCCCCTGTCAAAATTTGCAAAAAAGGAAAGTGTCACCACCCAACCTGGTTGTTGAAGAGAAGCGACAGAGACTAGAACATACTAGAAGAATCACTATGATCATAAAAAGCATCAGGAATGGCTAACCCATCTGAAAACAGACCCCCAACATTTATAAGAGACCCCAAGAACATGCCAAAAAGGCATTCTGGATTCAAAAGCAAAAATGCAAAATGGAAACTGCAAACCCTCTGTCCATCTGGCTGATCACAAAAATTGCCCACCCGTGAAGCCAACGTTAGCACCATCAAGCTCTAAGCCAAAAGTTGCTACCATGTGTACATGACTGAAGCCCCAGATTCACCCTGTTATATAAATAGTTACCCAATCCAGCACATGGAGGGGGAAGGGACGGAACAGTAAAACGTGGGTAGGAAAGGAAATCTTGTATCGAAGTGTCTTTTGAATTCAGGCCTAAAGACTAAAGACTAATAGCTGAAGCGGAGTAAATTCTATTAATTTGTGAAGGCAGCCACTTATGAAAAAGGAATGAAATATGTAAGGGGGCACTGTGATATAGAAATTGGGTAAATTGGTATCTCTAGGCACCAGCAAGCTATAGTGCCAGAGACAGAATCCAAGCCGCAACCGAAATCCCACTGTATAACAACCCCCAACTCTGCCAATCTCTAGGGGCCCAGCAAATACCGGCACTAGTGGAAGTTCTGGGCCCCATGGCCAGCTCTGACCTTCCAGCCATTTCCATCACCTCTGGTAGTTTGATTGCAATATCTAGCTCTAATATCCCAAACCACTCTGTGTTCACAGCTGCCTCCAGTTACAAAGACAACAGCAAAGCCATGGACATTTCAAGCACCAAACTGAAACAGCTGGGTGTACGTTAGAATATGGAGTAGTCCAACTAGCTCTGTTCTGTGACTGGCATTGTCAGATGGAAATCTACATCCTAACACCCTGACTGAGCCACGTCATTCCTTCAGTACTGAAATAATCAGGAATTGACCTGCCAAACGTAAATACCCACTCTGTAATAGCATGCCGTTAAGCTGTGAATTTGCTGTTATGGTAAAATAATAACATTAACAAAACTGTTATTAATGTCCACTTTGCTAAAACTTTCAACAATGAACATGGCGCCCTCCAAAGGGCTCCTCCTTGCGCCCAGGATTTTCACAACGCTGCACATATAAGAGAGAACTCAATTGCAAACTGGGCTTGTGGCCCTTTCATGGAACAATCCTTTCCTTTATCCCAACCCCTGTAAACAGAACCTCTTGTAGAACTGATCAAGATATGAAAGCAATATAAAGAAAAGAGACTGTCACAATGTTTTGTCTGTCAGAAACCTGGGTTGGATACGCCACAGTGTCACAGCAAAGTAGAGGAGAGCTGCAAGCTCTAATGTCTAACCACACTAGAGGAAAACACACAGGCTTTAGAACCACAGCACCATGAAGGAGCAAAGCTATCTCCAGGCACACCGCCACCTCAACATCCACAGCAAACACCATTCAACTCCAGTCCCACAGCAAGCATCTTTGCCCTGGAAATCTCCAGCGACACAGCAAACTCTAAAACCGGCACAATGCAGTTCCATTGCCTAAAGGGCCCACAGCGAAGGGGGTCCAGCAAGCTCTGTTTCTGTAAATGTTGACTGCCTAATTTAGACTCTGTATGATCTGTATGAAAGGGGAGTTTGCCTGGCTATGAGGGCCCCTCAAAATATAGTACTTTTATTGGTGTAATCTATACTGTTCGTTATTTGCAATTAATCACACACACTGAAACCCTGCAGTGGCCGTTGTTAGTTTAAGTTGGGATTCAATGCTAGAACAACGTACCCTGTACATTGCAAAACATCACTGACATCAGTTCACCTTTAGGGACAAATATTTCTTCTACTGATTGGCTAAATATATTCCAGGTTTATTAGGTGAACTGTTTAATTGCAATGTGTGTATACTGATAATTATGAATAAATAAACATAAAAATTGGCAAATAGTGCTGGATACAGTATACTATTGGTGAGGATCGGAACGGCTGTAAGGGGATAGGAGGAGGCCGTTACAGGCTGTACGTTGTTCTAGCCCTTTCCCCTTAATCAAACATCAGAGAGGGTCACAGGATCAGAGCTTTTGACTAAATTGTGAAATTGTGGATTTATTTGCCAATGTTAATCTTGTAATAACTCAGTTTGACTGTAGTGTGGATTCTAGCCCAAGTTTGATGACTCCAACAGGCTCCAACACAACAGCAAATAGGAGGATGTTGTCAAGATGTGGAACCACAACAGTTTCAATCAGGACAGTCACATTAATGGCAAGGCCTACAGCAAGCTTTCTTACCAACACTTAGTAAACAGCAGCAGCCTAGGGCTAGGACTGCAGAACTTACAACACTGAAAAGTAACTTTCCCCCTTGTGCTGGAATCTGTTTTTTTAATGACATTGTTGTGAAAAGGCCACTGCGCTGCACCGTCCGCATATGTATCTGAAATGCATTTGTGGAAAACCAAGTATCAGTGCAACGAATGCTATTTAAAATTAGTGATGTGCACGGCTAAGTATCTTACAGCAGAGATGTTAATCAAAGAACTGGTTGTTTTGCCCCTGCTCTTTCGCAAAACTGATTAAGAAGCATGCAAACTATCACGTCGATTGCAAATGAAACATATGCCATGTGTTCTTTCTGTATTGTATGATAATTGATCATGTTTCATAGTCTTCTCTTAGTTTAGATTTATAACTAAATGAGAAAGTTTCATCGCCTTTTCAAAGTTTAGAGTTTGTGGTTGTTTGGGTGGGACTTATCCTTTCGGGGATCTTTAAGTGTCAGCATTTAACAGTCAAACAAAATAAGGCATGATCCCCTGCTGATGTAGAAGTGTTTTGGTTTTTGACAATTTGGGGTTGGACATGTGCTGTTGATTGGAGTTCTGTGAGATGTGGCAGGATCTGGGCCAGAACTGTGGGGAATCTACATTAAGAAAAGGGGTTCCCTGCATTTAGCTATGAAAGAGCCAGCATAGGGCAGTAAAAGTACAGGAGCTCACGGAAGACAGTTGTTCCATGTAGGGATCAATGTAAATAAAGCATTCCTCCATGTAAGTAACTATGAAAGAGGGCTTGTATGGGCCAGTGTATATATGAGTACCAAAGGAGATACAGCTGGGCAATGTAGGAATTCATTTATTTAAAAGGTACCTTCATGTCACTAAGTCTGAAAGAGAGACGTCAGGGGCCTGTGTCTGCACAAGAGCCCAAGTAAGAGGCAGCTGGCTCTGTTGTTCGTCAGAAAACAGCTGACTTTAAGGAAAGGCAATTAAGGAGTGGTTTGCAGAGTATCTCCACTGAGGCCCAGAGAAAAGCAGATGACTCAGGGACATGGCAATTATAGGGTTAATGTTTACTAAGGGGGTCTGAGTAGCTGAGTAGGCAACCAAATGTCCAGTGGGGCCCAGTGTAACCACAGGAGCGCAAAGAGACACAGTTGCGCCATGTAGGGATCAATGTAAAGAAAAGGTCCCAGCATGTAAGTGACTCTGAAAGAGAGTCAGAATGGGCCAGTTTAGCCACAAGAGCCCAAGTAAGAAGCAGCTGGCCAAGTTACAGGATACAAAAGCAGCTGACTCTCGATCAGGGCAATTATGAGGTTTACTGCTTTCTAATGGGGTCTGATAGGTCTGACAGTGTTCCCGGGGCCCAGTGTAACCACAGGGGCCCATAGAGACACTGCTGTGCCATGTAGGGATGAATGTAAATAAATGGCCCCTACATGTAACTAACTCTGAAAGAGAGCTGGCATTGGCCAGTGTAACTACAAGACCCTAAGGAAGAGGCAGCTAGCGTACAGGACAAAACGTGTGTGACTCTAGGAAAACGGAATTAAGTGGTGATTTGTATATTCTAAGGGAGGTCTTAGTATGCCAAGCGAGAGTCAGCAGGAGATAGTATATACACAGAAGCCCAAAGAAAAATAGGTAACTCTATGACTGGGCAATTAAAAGGTTAGTGTACATCTAGAGGGCCTCTGAAGAACAATACAATGTTGGCTGGGCCCAGTGTATGCACAGGAGCCAAGGAGACACAGCTCTGCCATGCAGGGATTAATGTAAATAAAGGGTCGCTTCCTGTAACCAACTCTGAAAGAGAGCCAGTATGGGTCTGTGTAACCACAGGAACCCTAGGAGGAGGATGTTGGCTCTGTTACAGGACAGAAAGTGGCTGGCTCAAGGGTAGGGCAATTAAGAGGTGATTTTTATATACTAGGGTGATCTAAGTAGGCCAAGAGATAGTCAGAAGGCCACAGTGTAGCCACAGGAGCTGACAGAAAGCAGCTGACTTTAAGGAAAGGCAATTAAAGAGTGGTTTGCACAGTATCTCCATTGAAGCCCACAGAAAAGCAGCTGACTCTAAGACAGGGCAGTTAAGAGGTTAATGTTTATAAAATGGGTCTGAGTAGACCAGCAGAGAGCCAACAAAGCTCTGTGTAAACCTAGGAGGCCAGAAAAAATCAGTGGACTCTAGGACATGGCCATTAAGGGGTTGTGCATAATAAGGCAGTCTGAGTAGACCAAGAGAGAGTCAGCAGGGCCATGTGGAACAACAGGAGCCCAGAGAAAAGGAAGATGACTCAAGGACATCGCAATTAAAGGGTTAATGTTTCCTAAGAGGGTCTGAGCAGACAAACAAATGTTAAGTGGGGCCCAGTGTAACCACAGAAGCAGAAAGAGACGCAGCTGTGCCATACAGGGATCAATGTAAAGAAAAGGACTCAGCATGTAACTAAAGCTGACAGAGAGTCAGAATGGGCCAGTTTAACCCGAGAGCCCAAGTAAGAAGAAGATGGCCAAGTTACAGGATACAAAAGCAGGTGACTCTAGGATAGGGTAATTAAGAAGCGATTTGTATATGCTGGGGGGCAGCAAAGAACTAGCGGGGCACAGTGTATCTGCAGAAGCCCGCAGAAAAGCAGCTGACTCTAGAACAGGGCAATTATAAGGGTTAGTGCTTTATAATGGTGTCTCATATGTTCGACAGGGTGTTCCCAGGGTCCAGTGTAACCACAGGAGCCCACAGAATCACAGCTGTGCCATGTAGGGACAAATGTAAATAAAGAGTCCCTGCATGTAACTAACTCCGAAAGAGATCCTGCATAGGCTAGTATAACTACAAGACCCTAAGGAAGAGGTAGCTCGCTCTGTTACAGGACAAAAAAAGCATGTGACTCTAGGACAAAGGAATTAAATGGTAATTTGTATATACCAGGGGAGATCTTAGAATGCCAAGAGAGAGCCAGCAGGAGATAGTTAATTCACAGAAGCCCAAAGAAAAATATGTGACTCTGTGACCGGGCCATTAAGAGGTTAGTGTAGACTAAGAGGGCCTAAGAAGACTAATACATTGTTTGCTAGGCCCAGTGTACCCACAGATGCCTAAAGAGACACAGCTGTGCCATGTAGGGGTCAAAGTAAATACAGGGTCCCTGCATGTACCTAACTCTGAAAGACAGCCAGTATGGGTCTGTGCAAGGGTGTTCTCTGGTTTCAAAGAAACTCGGGGTTCAGCACAGTCTGGCAGCAATAAATTAATTTCAAAAGCTGTTTTATTAGTCCCATTTGCATGCTGATATGATTACAGCTATGCAGAGTGCATTTTATGTTCTTGTGATTCAAGGCTTTTGCCTGGAGATTTGAGGACATAGCCTTCTCAACCTCGCCTCCCCCACAGCATTAGCTATATGGGTCTATATCGCTACAGGAGCCCCAAGAGGCTCTGTTACAGAACAGACAGTGGCTGGCTGAAGGGCAGGGCAATTAAGGGGTGTTCTGTATGTACTTGGGGGATCTAAAAAGGGCACAGTGTGTCCAGAGGAGCTGACAGAAATGCTTGGACTCTAAAACGGAGCATTTTTAGGTTTAGTGCATTCTAATAGGGTCTGAAAAGTTCAACAGAGCGGTCACGGAGCTCAGTGTTACCACAGGAGCTCAAGGAGACAGACCGATGCCATACCATGATAAATGTAAATAAAGAGTTACAGCATGTAACTAACTCTGAAAGAGAGCTGGCATGGGCCAGTGTAACCACAAGTGCCCATGGAAAAGGAAGCTGTTTCTGTTACAGGACAGAAAAGCAAGTGACTCTAGGAAAAGCACAATGAGTGGCATTTTTTATATATCCAAAGGGGGTTTTGTAGGTAAACATAAATATAAATGGACTCAGTAGTTCCAAAGAAGCCCAGAGAAGAACTGGTGACTCCAAGACAGGGCAGGTAAGGGGTCAGTGTATATTAATGAGGTCTAACAAGATCCACAACAATAACAGGGCAGTGTAACCACAGGAACCAAAAAAAAGAGGTAACTGGCTGACACCCTCGTCGACAAAGCATGTCCCATCAACGAAGTCCTTGGTCACGGCCACGGCCCCGTCTACACTATCAAAGCGTCCGTCGATGACCCCGTCTACAGGAGGACCACTCACACGAATGGAGGGCTCAGAGTCACCGGAATTGGAGATTGAGTCGGTGACAGTGCCAGCACCCACAGAAAGGTCCAGGGTGGGCTACAAGATGGTGCCACAAATGAAGGTTCCTGCAGAGAACCAGAGAGAGCGCCTGTAAGCTTCTGTGACTGAGGTGCTGGAATCCATGAAAGCTATGGTCTCGCAACACCAGAAGACCTTGAAGAAAGCACGCGCTCAATTGATAGGGCAACAGGAGGAAGCCAAGCTTGCCAAGCAACAGGAGGAAGAGAGGCTCAAACAGTTGCTGCGGGAGCAGCATGAGCTTTATAGGACAGAGATGCAACAGCATCAGATGGAGGTGGAAGAGAGAGAGTCGACAAGAATGGAGAGGTACAGGTTGGAACTCGAGGAGCTCAAGCAGAGATATGAGCATCTGGCCTTGGACCCCATTCAGGAGTTTCAAGAGAGAACAGGGTTGCCCTGCAGAGCCAGAGGAGTTCTATGAGGAAGATATAAGCAAGGAGGGCCCTTATGACCCTCAGGAGGGAGAACCGTGGGGGGACACAGATGAGGAGCCTCTGGATGAGTAGGCCCCAGCAGTGGTTCCAGGGGACCCAGAAGAACCCATTTTCACCAAGTCAGGACAGGCGTATGTTCCAAAACCCTCCCACAGAGGACAACCCATCGTTCGTGGCCCTAATCCATATGGCACTTCCACCTCCCATTGGAAAAATCAAAACTTTCCTCCAACTTCCTCCTGCAGAAACTGGACGAACCGGTGAAGACAATCACGGCGCTGTTTGTGGAACCCCTGATATGGGAGTTGGGGCTTGAAGTGATCCGGACTCCAGCTTCTACCCCAGCAGTGAGCGCCTGCATAGATAAGAAGTACAAGGTGCCCTCCATGGCTCCCAGATGTCTCTGAAAGCAGCCAACGCCAGAATCGATTATCTCCTTGTCAGCGAAGGGAGCGCCCCAGGTCCCAGTGCATATGTTGGCCCCCCTCTAAGGACACCAGGAGGTTGGATAATGTGGGGAAGAAAGTGCTGGCCTCGGCCTCTGCTCAAGTTCGAACGGCCAAATATGCTGTGGTTTTGGCCAGATATGATAGAGATACGTGGGACTCTAAGGGGCAGGTTCTGGCAGAATTACCGCCAGACCAGCAGGAGCAGACAGCAAAGGTCTTGGAGGAGGGGAGACAGACCTCCAATGGGGGCATAGGATTCAGCTGACTCTGACTTCTGCCAAATGAATAACAGAGTGTGGCTATGAAGGATGGGGTGGCTGACTTCAAGTTCCTTCAGCCAGCAGTTCCACCACAGGATTCTGGTGCTCTTTTTTGACTGAGAACATGTTTTGGGCCAGAGGTTGACCGAGTTCTGCTGGAGCAGAAATCTTACAGAGAGACTATAAAAGACGTGGCACCCCTAACTAGAGGCAGGGGCTCAATGTTTCGGGAGAGCTCATGCTCCAGGAACCGTAGGAGAGGCCATGAACAGAAAGATGACTTCATGGATCAGAGTGGTTCTGCATGCGCGGCTGCACGCACGACTCCTGCAGGAGATGATTTCGGCTCAATGGGACCATACGTTCGGTCACTGGGATGCAAGGATCGCAGTGGACAGCAAGACAGGACGCCTGCTCCGATTGTGGCTCCAGGAAATAAATCTGGTGGTGGGAATGTCGTTCTCCTTTCCCCCCACCGGATGTAGAATTGACAACCGATGCCTCCCTGATGGGATGGGGAGGTCTTCTGATGGACAGGCAGGTGCAAGGACTCCTCTGGTCAACAGCGGACCAGCAGCTGCATATCAATGTGTTAGAACTGAAGGCGGTGGATCTCTCTCTGCACAGTTTCCTGCCACCCATAGAAGGGAGGTCAGTGAACATCTGGACAGACAATGCTACTGCTATGTTTTACCTGCAGAAACAGGGCGGCATTTAGTGCTATCTAAGGCAGCAGAGAACCTGTGTGTTTGGGCACTGGAGCACATCTCGATCCAGGTGGCCCACATCCAAGGGATACAAAACACAGAGGCGGATACACTCAGGAGGGACTACTTCGAGCCCCACAAGTGGGAGTTGGCCCAAGAAGTACTACATTGGATCTTCAGTCTCTGGGGTTGTCCTACAGTGGGTCTCTTTCTCTTTGCCACAGCAGAGAATCGCGGGTGTCCTTAGTTCGCATCCTGTTATCAGAAGGAAGGTTCTCTGGGTGATACCCTCACAATGATGTGGCCCGACGAAGAGATGATGTATACATTCCGACCAACGCTGTTGCTGTCCAGGGTGGTGCAGAAGATCAGGGGCCACAGCAGCAGGGTGATCCTCATAGCCCCAGCCTGGGCCCAACAGACATGGTTTGCAGAGTTGCTATGGATGTCTTATTTGCCAACCATTTAAACTGCCCAAATGGTCAAATCTTCTGAGCAAGGATCGAGGACTCTTCCTCAATCTGGATCTGGGACACCTACAGTTAACAGAATGGCTCCTGAGAGGCTCAAATTTGGACATTTAGGCCTTGGGGATGACTGCTTTGCTATACTGGGAGAAGCCAGGGTGGTCTCCACCAGACGAACCTACTGCAAAAAATGGAGACGATTCTGTGAGTGGGCGAAGGAGCAGAACCTTCGTCCATTACACTGCGGAATACAAGACATTCTCCCTTAGCTGCTAGCAGTGGCAGAGGCTGGTCTGCAGCATTCATTGATAAGGGCACATTTGGCAGCTATAGCTAGATACAGATGCAGGCCAGGAACTCCATCTGTGTTCTCCATGCCAGTGATGAAACAATTTCTCAAAGGGCTTCTTTGAACCTTCCCTCCGGTGAGAAGAAGACTCCCTCACAAGGAGCTGAATGTAGTACTAGCAACCCTCATGAAGCCACTGTTTGAACCCATGGCATCGGTGGATCTGAAATTTCTCACCATGAAGACGATTTTTCTTCTGGCAATAACATCGGCAAGGCAAATGGGCGAATTGTAGGCACTATCGGTGCAGGCTCCCTTTCTAAAATTCGCCAGAGACAAGGTGGTGCTGAGGACCAATCCACGCTGTGTCCCTAAGGTGATCTCTTCTTTTCATCTCAATGAGTCAATCATCTTGCCAACATTCTTCCTCAAGCCTTCCTCAAAGGCTGAGACGACTGTCTGGATGTTCGAAGGACATTAAAATTTTATGTGGCCGGGACGGCTACATTCAGGAAAATGGACCAATTGATGGTGGCATTTGGAGGATCTGCAAATGGTGCACCTATCTTGAAACAAGGACTCGCTAGATGGGTGATGCAGTGCACCAAGACGGCCTATGCCATGGCAGGATGGACTCTGCCGGGCAGGGTGACAGCGCACTCCACTAGGAGTGCCATGACAGCATTCATGGCCAACGTCCCACTGAATTAAGTATATTAAAAATGTTAATTTTTAATTTTCCGAGGGTTCCTGGCTCGTGCAGGGGGATTATTCAAAGTAATGGGAATCTATAAACGACTACAACCCAAGAGCCCAAGTAAGAAGCAGCTGGCCAAGTTTTAAGATACAAGAGCAGGTGACTCTAGAACAGGGCAATTATATGGGTCAGTGCATTCTAATGGGATCAACAGAGTGTTCCCAGGGCCCAGTGTAACCACAGGAGCCCACTGAAACACAGCTGTGCCATGTAGGGCTCAATGTAAGTAAAGGGCCCCTGCATGTAACTAACTCTGAAAGAGAGCTGGCATGTGCTCGTATAACCACAAGAACCAAGGAAGAGGCAGCTAACTCTGTGCTAGGGCACACATTAGCCAACTCCAGGACAGGACAATTAAGGAGCATTTGCCGTATACTATGGGGTCTGAGTATGACAACAGAGAGCTAGAAGGGCCCAGTGTATTCACAGAAGCCCACAGAGAAGCAACTGACTCTACCCCATGGCACTCTGAGTAGACAGAGAGCTGTCAGGGCTCAGTTTAACTACTGGAGCCCACAGAAAATCCCATCTCTCAAGGACTTGGCAACTAAAGGGTTAGTGCTTAAGAAGGGGATCTGAGTAGATAAATATATAGCCATTGTGAACCAGTGTAAACACAGGTGCCCAAGGAAACACAGCTGTGCAATGTAGGGATCAATGTAAATAAAGGGTCCCTGCATGTAACTAGCTCTGAAAGAGAAATAGCATGGGCCAGTGTAACCACAAGAGCCCAGGGCCACGTAGCTTGTGAAATACAGAGATCAATGTAAATAAAGGGTCCTTGTACACCTCCTTGCTGTTCCTTTTCATGCACACTCTTCCACTGCTGCTACCTTAGCTCTCTGACAAAGAAGTCTCCCAATGTTCTGACCCATAAAACACCATTCTCTTAATGCAACAGTTAGCAGACCTTGCCCTCATCTCTGTTGGCAGTCACTGACCTGGGACGTAAACATGTAGGTGCTGTAAGCAGGTATGTTAAGAGCCATGGCTCTGCACTCTTCTTCCTACAACACTAGTCGAGTCTGGTGTAGGGAAGGGCTAAATACCGCTGCTGCCAAGCCCCCTGCCCTGCAACTGTGAAGCATGTGCCCCATCTTCAGCCTCTGTCTGGGGAGCATGGTGGCAGCTTTCTGCTTGGCTCCTCTTGCCTTCCACATGCAACTCTGGAGGAGTAACTCCTGCAGGAGAGAGAGAAGAGAAGGAAGAAGGCAGCCAGGTGCCTACAGAGTGATAATGGTGGGTCAGTGCATGTAAGTAAATCTGAAAGAGAGCCGGCATGGGCCAGTGTAATTACAGGAGCCCAAGCAGACACAGCTGTGCCATGCATGAACCAATGTAAATTAAAGGTTCCTGCATGTAACTAACTATGAAGCGAGCCAGCAAGGAACCAGTATAGCCACAAGATCCCCTGGAACTATAGTTGTGCAATGTAAGTATCAATGTAAATAAAAGGTCCATGCATGTTATTAACTTTGAAGGACAGCCAGTATGGGCCAGTGTAACCACAGGAGCCCAAAAGAACAGGGGATCAATGTAAATAAAGGGTTCCCTGCATGTAACTAACTTCGGAAAAATGCCGGCACGGCCAGTGTAAACACAGATATCTAAGGAAGAGGCAGCTGGCTGTATTCCAAGGTACAAATTGACTGACTTTAGGACAGGGCCCCATCTATTTACAACAGCGCTTCACCTGGGCCCGTTCTCACTGCACCCCCCGAGCACATCGGTTGGCCCTGGTTCAGACTTCCCGGCCCCGTTTGATCAGGAAGGGTGGTGCCTCACTCACCTTTCTGGGGCCAAGGTGGTGGAACGCCCTCCCTGTTGAGATTAGGACCATCTCTACTTTCTTGGCCTTTAAACAAGCAGTCAAGGTATTGCTGAAATCCAGAGAGGGATTTTAGAATTCATGAGTCTTATTTGTTTATCCAGGCCAGATGTGGATGGGTTTTTGGGTGGGGACAGGGTCGTGGGGTCTGGGAAGGGGGTTTGTTTTGGACTGTTGTTATTGTTGTGTGGGTCTGCTTATCTTTTGCTGTGTCTTCCTGTCTTGTATAGCTATTGGATGTATTTTTATGTGCTTTTAACTTATTATGTGGTATTTTTCTGTTTTGTATTTTGCACACGGCGCCTTGAAGCCATCGACATAGCGCGCTTTTTAATAAATGTATTTTGATTTGATTTGATTTGAACACACGGTTTGTGTACACCATAGGGGTCTAAGTAGGATAACAGAGAGCTAGTAGGGCAGAGTGTATCCACAGAAGGCCACAGAAAAGCAGCTGATTCTAACTCATGGCAATCCGTACTGAGGAGGTAGCTGTACCTACTTGTTCACTAGTGGTGTTGAAATACATACCTGCTTGGCGAGTCTCCTTTCCCTAGCCCTGTACACCCTATCTTAACTCCCTCTCCCACCATCCAACCCATAGGCTCGATCTCTATCTCTCCATCCCTCTTCTCTCCACTTTCAGCCTTTTCCTTTCCTTCTACTTTGCTGCAGAATACGAGCCAGAACCATGGGGAATTGGGATGAATAAAGGGGGCACTGACAAGTCCCTGTATGTAATTAGCTCTAAAAAAAGAGAGCCAGTAAGGGCAAGTGTAACCACAGGAGCCCAAAAAGATAAATGTGCCATGGTGGGATCAATGTAAATATAGGGCCCCTGCATGTAACGAATTCTAAAAGGGAGCCTCATGGGCCTGAGTTATCACAAGAACCCAAGGAAGAGGCAGCTGGCTCTCTTTCAGGGCACAAATTGGCTGCCTCTAGGACAGGGCCATTAGGGAGTGTTTAGTGTATACCACAGTGCTCCAAGTAGGACAACAGAGAGCCAGAAAGGCACAGTGTACCCACAGAAGCCCAAAGGAAAGCACCTCTCTCAAGGACAAGCCAATTAAAGGGTTAGTGATTAATAAGGGGTCTTGGTAGATAAACATATAGCCAGTGGGGATCAGTGTAACTGCAGGTGCCCAAGGAGACACAGCTGTGCCATGAAGAGACCAATGTAAATAAAAAGTCCCTGCATATAACTAACTGAAGAAAAGCCAACATGAGTGTTAGGCCTGGTCGTGTGAGCGACGATATTCCACCGCTCCCCAACATCTAGTCACCCCCCCTGTACTTGAGACAACACAAGAGGGGGTGACCCAACGCCCGGCAGCAGCAGTGGGACCCCTCC
>JAWWMH010000001.1:0-23741 GCA_035049765.1 Desmognathus lycos | reverse complement strand
GCTGAGCCTAGGGCAGGGACATTCCAGGACTCTATGGACAACATAGGGGCCCACCCACGGTCCTCCCCACCTTACCATGCTGGTCAGGGGTTGCACAGGACCCCTGCAGCTACTAGGGGCACCCAAGGGAACACCCTAAACCCTATGCTACACACTCGTACAGCCCAGCCTAGAGGTCCATGTGGCCCCTAGCTGGCGAAAAAAAAAGAAAAACACACACACACACACACAGATCGACTGTCCTCACAATCATGGTACTTGAGCGAGGGGGAGATCCCTAAAGACTGGAAGGTAAGAGTTGTGGCCACTTTCTGGAAGAAGTTGGGGCAGACCAGACCTATTTTAAGAACTATCAGTCTGTCACACAACTCTGATTATTAATGCAAATCACGGAAGAGGTAATAGTGCACCAATTCCAGGACCATCTCGAAGGGCATAGCATAATACATAGCATAATACATGACCTACAGTCCGGATTCAGACCGGGACGGGGAACAGAGCTAGCCATGGCCAATGTATGAGAGCGCCTACTCCATTATGCTGACAATGACCATCTGGCCGCACTTACCGTCCTAGACCTACCACCATTGTTTGATAAGATTGATCATGAGATTCTCTTGCATAGAATGGAGAGTCTGGCAGATGTCATGGAACCTAGTTCCAATCGTTCCCAGCAGAGAGGTTGCAGCAGGTGAGGTTGCAATGGGTGTAGTCAGAGGGAGAGGAAGTTAATCGGGTGTGCCGCAAGGATCGACCCTGTCCTCTCTGCTCTTCTGCACATAATTCAAAGTGGCTTCTACAAATCTGACATATTTTGAACTTAATGGGCCTGGGGAATCATATGAATAACAGAACCTGGTCTAACCAAGCCGGCCTTAACAGCTGAAGCAGGAATTTCTGGAACAATCAACACAAAACTCAGAAAATGCCTGTTGGACCAAGACATTGGTGCAGAACTATTTTCCCAATGTTTCCTTTAGACAGTAGTTTGATATTCCAATTGAACTGCTCACAAGACAACTTTAGTTCATTTAAAGCTCAATATTTTGTTCCAGTTATTTAAACCCAGACGCCCTGAAGGCGTCGAAACATCATTGCGTAGGCAGTTGTGTGTGTGGGGGGAATGTGAGGAGTCCCTTGGTCATTTGTTTTTCTTCTGTTCAAGGAAGAAATGGTTATTCTCTCTGTTTAAGGGTCTCACATATTCCCAAGTGTTCAGCCCTTGCTGTTTTATCTATGTCTTTTAGCTAGCAAATTAGCAATATTCTGTGTCGCGGATTTTCTCAGGAACGTTTCCTTTATCCAGAAATCCATGTTTGTCGATTTTTAGGCTGCTGCTTTAATTATATAATTCATAATAGTTTAGGCCTTGTAAAATGCAAGTGTTATATGTTAACCAATGCTTTTATCTTGAGATTTTTTATATTTTTGTATTGTCAGTTTGAAGAAATTTGAATTTCTGAATAAACTTTTGACTGACTGACTGAATTACTACTTGTTTTTTTCATGTTTTAGCCTAACCCACTTAAGAAGGCTGCCAGAGAAATCGAGGCCACGGTAAGAAAAAAATTCAATATATTGTCAGCTCAATTCAATTCAATTTTACTTTTCCCAGCTGTGTCTTTTGAAAAATACAGTGTGCATGTAGTGTAAATGCTCACTCCAAAGATAATTTTGATGCTAATTATCATTTCTAATCATTGTCGCCTTTAACTACCATGCTTCCTGCATAGTAGCAGATTAAACAAGAAACATTGTAGAAACCCACGCTTAGCCTTGATGGCATAAAAGAAGCCTAAGTAGTACTTCAAAGGGCTTGGTTCATACACCAGTACTTAATATCTGTTGGTGAAATTATATGGTACCTTATGAGAAATTGCTGTTATTGTACAGATTTAATTTATTGTGGGCTTATCATTGTGATATACATTATTTGAAAGGTGTGTTGTCAGGGGGGCTCTCAGGGCTCACTGTATACACTAACAGTCCTATCCCAATATCAACTAGTTGCCATAATATGAGACATTGTCTAATTAATCGTGCATCCTACAAAACCTACTGTGATCACCAGGACAGCATTTGTTAGATACTTGAACATATTCCATAGTCTAAGTAAAAAAAAATGAATTAGAGAGAGGCGCATATCTCAAGGAAGCGATGAGCTAGATAATCCTATAGAAGATCTTTCAAATGATCAGAATACTATGAGTTAGATGAGGCCCTTAACTACTCAAAGAACCCTACCTCACAGTTGAATTAAACTAGGAAGGCAAGAAAAATATTAGTATTATGTTTCTTTGAGTGGCTTTAATATGGATCCTTGATATATGTCACTCTGTGACAGTTCATCACAAATGTTTACACTTTTGACCCTTGCCCCTAGAAATATTTGCTCAATAGTTACAGATGCTCAGTTGTTAAACCAACTTCAAGGATCCTAAACATTCGAGACGCTACCATTAGTGGGATTATGAACTCAATTGTTTTGTCATGAGGGGAGAAAACAGTGAAGAGAGAGGTTAAACTGTGATTCCTCACCAAGAAATAATTGCCTTTAGCCACCACCAGAACCTGCAGGATGATCAATGGAGATAATATCTGTGGACCAAGCGCGATCTTATCCCCTGGTCAATTTATGTTACATGACCAGAGAGGATGTGCCGCTTACCAACTGTGGAGAGAATGCCAGACTGGCCAGATTAGAATAACTATGACGGGACTAGAAGTCTTAAAAATATGCAAAGATTAACTAGCAGAGGAAGACCTGGTGGGATGGAATGCTCACCATCAAGAAGCAGAAGCCGAGGGAAAGATGGCCGTGCATAGAAGTGGCCACAAGAACTACAAGTACTAGAAGACCCAGGGTGTAGCGGGGAAAGACACACCAGCACACCTCTGGATGAGGTGGTCACCGGTTGTACGTCTTGTTTCTGAAGTTCTTTCAATCGAATGCCACTTACAACCCACAAAAATGATTGACTGTTTTTACAATGTTTATATTTTTGGCAGACTTCAATAATCTCAACAAGAAATACAGTTGATTGCACAAATCCCTACCAAAAATATAATCGAGGTAAAAAATATTGCTAGTCCATCCTCCAGTCTGTGCATTTTGAAAGATATTATTTCAAGTCGAAATAAATGTATCCCCTGTCAGTGCATGTCAACAAAAATACTGTTGACATAAACTCATCAGAAATACAAAACAATTTGGTCAACATGACTCGACCAAAGTGGAAAATGAAAAAATAACTTCAAGAACGAGACGGGATACTGTGGTCACCTCCGAGCATACGCAGGTGGAGGAGGACGCCAACCCAGTTAACTGAGAGAAAACATAGGTTAAACCGTCAGGAAATAACAAGGTATTCGCCTAACCCTACAGTTAACCAAATGAGTCCTGTAACAAAGTTATGTGAAAAATTCCACCCAGAAACCCTTCAAACCTAGGGTTCATAAAACAGCAACCACATAACATATATGAGGGAAAGGTGCCTGGTGCAGAGTCTTTCCAAGCGTACATTGATACCAGCAGCATACATGGCAGCAGATACCATTCTGAAGAGATCCTAAACCCGGATCCAGCTGAAACTTATACCATCAGATTTGAAACTGATTGCAAGCGAGGAGGGTCAACAGACCCTCTGACACACGGAAGACATTTCTCCATTTAGGGAGTATAAAAGGGTGGAAGGTTTGTGCAGTTAGTGTTGGGACCTAAACAAATCTAGAAGCAGACAAGAATCCCTGCTAGTTCTTTCGACCGTCCAAGTGATCTGTGGAGTGCTGAGTGAACATATATGCAAAGACTTAAATGGTGATCCTCCCTCCTGAAGTGGTCAGGCAGCCTACCTGCTCCTGCTGGACCAGAGGGAAGTTTGAACAGGCCAGTAGTCCCCAACAGGATGTTGGGAAATCCATCTTTGGTGGTAGGAGTGGGCAGGCGGCCCACCCCTACTAGCCAAAAGGTTGATCTAGAAGAGCCAGTGTCCTTTAACCTAGTGTGGCTGGGTCCATTTTTGGCAGTAGTCATATTGAAGAGACCAAGGGGGTGTGTAGTTAAACTTGCTGAGTTGCTCATCACCAGCCCTGCTGCAATTGACTGTCCAGCCACCAGAGGTCAACCTTGGAAGGACTGACAAGCCTGCAGCCCCACAAAAGTGATGTAGCCCCATGGACCAGGTGATGCAACCGAGAGTGATAATGGAGGTGGAGGTAAGACTTACAGAAGGTGTGACCCAACTTGGGGTGTTAATACAGGTGGAGTCTCATAGGTGCTACTGAACTGGCTACCCTATCTGGCGTGATATTACAGGAAAGATCTGGAGAGGAAAATCAGAAGTCCAAGAAAGAGCCAATCCAATCTGGGGTGACAATACATTAAAAATCTGGAAAGTAAATCCAAGGGCCCAAGGAAGAGGAGACCCAAATTTGAGGTAACAATGCGAATCCCTTCATCAGCCCAGGAAGAAACTACCTGAAGGTTCAGGGTGAAAATATGAATCCAGAATGATACCCAAAAGACTGGGGTAACAATACGGTTTTGTGCTGAGGGGAAAGGATTGACTTTTAAGGCAGACGTGACCTAAAATTCACAATGAGGGCTTCACAAGTTTAGAACTTTGCTGAGAGGGTGATAGTCTCTAATGTAGACATTAGCCCCTGTCAGTGTCATTGTAAATAATGTCAACACATTTGATGGAGTGGCCAAAAGAGTTTGAGCATTAAGTAAGTGTGATTCTCTAAGGGGGAGAGGATCAGGAGTTTAATATTCAGTTTAGTATTAGAACCTATACTAATTTCCCTATTGATTATTATCATTGGGTTAAGATCCTCTTTGAAGCCTGCAATGCCAGATCCCTGCTACAAACTGGTACTAACAGATCCTTCAACCGTGTACAACTAGTTTACGAAGAAGAGGGATCTTGTTATGAGTCATGCACAATAAATCCTTCTGTTTTCACAAAACAGTGTCAAATCTCCAAAATCATAAAGCCTACTACAACATGATTAAAAATGAATATTTTTTATTATTATTTCATCCATAAAAATAGTTAAAAAGAATTACAAGTTTATCAGCAAATCATTATTTCTGTCATCCACCCCATTCATATCTCATACATCCGAACACGGATGTTAAACCACTTTCATGCATACCCACACATTCAACATGTTTCTGTCCTTGTTGTGATCAATACTGGGCATTCATCAGGAATGGCCCTTGTTGCATATCTTAGGGTATGTTGTTTTCAATTCCCAGTGGGTTAAGGAATTACAGGATGGGCATCAAAATCTATGCAAACAGAAAACAGTAGGTTATTTACTGCCCTACATTGTAACACATTTTGTTCCAAAGTTATTCTTAATTAAAATAAGGAAATACACCAATTATTGGTATACTAAATTAACATTTCATTTGCTAACAATACTCACTCCAATGTACTCGGGTATTATTTCACAAGTATTGTTTTGTTCGTACACCACATCCATTGACACTCTCAATTCAATTTCCTCAAAAGACCATTATGGGTGGAGTTTTCCAGTATCTTTCAATCTACTCCAGCCTATCACTAGCAGACTTCATGCACATCTATTATTATCTGCTATAATCATAGACATGGCATGCGTGTCATCATTGCTTGTTTTTGACATTAAGAAGGGTATACAGTCCTTCCACAGGGGCTGTTAACTTATATACGTGCATGGTGAGCTTCCAAGATATATACCTGCTCTCAAACGAGCTCTTCAATGATATCTACTCTGTAATTTGGCTCATTAACGTGTAGCCTATTCTCAGCCACGTGGGCCTTCTTCCACCTTGCTGCTAAGCTGCTACCAAAAAAGAAACTCACGACTTACCTCCACATTCTTGTTTCATGCTATGTTTACAGTTATGTTATGTAATGTGGCAGTGGAACATGTGGGAAGCATGACATTTGTTGCAGATTGGTGAACCGCGGCTGCCTATCCCACGTTGATGCGATCAGAATCAACTGCATTAAGTTGCGAATGTCGCAACATAAGCAGGGCCTTTGGTATCAATGGCGCTGGAGGAAAAGCGTAGAGGAGATGCTGACTTAGCCAGTCCATCAACAGTGCGTTCCCCAAAAACCCAGATTTGTGGAACCTCAAGGCAAAGTGCTGACCCTTGGCAGTGGTCTTCATTACGAAGAGATCGACTATCGGTACTCCCCACTGGTCGAATACTTCTTGCAGGACCCAGTCTTTGAGGCACCACTCATGGGCTTCCAGTGAAGTCTGGCTTAGGGCATCTTCTGTGATGTCGGCCACTCCCGCTATGTGCTCCACTTGTAGGTTGATGTAGCGTCTGATCACCCAGTGCCGCAGCTGTTGCACTTCCCTGGACAGTAGTAGGGAACGCGTTCCTCCCTGTTGTCTCACGTAGAACATGGTGTCGTGTTGTCTGTAGTGGCAGGCGTATTATTCAAGGATGCCCTACTTCTGTTTCAAGAGAAAGCATAACAAAGCATTAATCTAGTGTACTGATATGGCAACTCTATTCATACCTAGGGCCACAATGTGTTGGCAAATTACCTCATATATAGCTCTCTTCCCCTTATAATAGCCGTCGTACCTGTTCTGATAAGAGGCCCTGGATAAAATCTCATCCGAGGGCATTTCTGATCTTTTTGTGTCCTGTAACCGCAGCATTCCTGAACAATCTGCCGCTCAATTTTCCAGGCCTTCTATTTCAATGCCAGAATTAAAAAAGGTATTTAGCTCTATGAGACCAATCTCTGGACTAGGGGACACTATTCCATCGAAATTGGTTCTAGAGAACATAGTTCTATTTGCCCCTTTCCTGACAAGGTTTGTCAACTCTTCTTTTCTTTTTCAACTGCATACTCGACAGCATCAATGAAGTCAGAGTAACTCCGTTAATTAAAAAAGTGGGGCAAGACCCAAAAGATCCAAAAAACTTATGCCTGATTACCACTGTGAAGTTTTTGCTTAACATGGTAGGCAAGGTAGCAGCTAGTCAATTTCAAAAACATTTGGAGGACAGTGACATAGTACATTACAGACAGTTAGGTTTCCGAGCAAATTATGGTACGGAATCTGCACTACTTGATCTACATACTCAGATGTCATCTATCCTGGATAAGGGCAAAATGGCTCCCAGTGCTGCTTGATCTTTCTGCAGCCTTTGACTTGTTAGACCATGATCGTCTCCTTGACACTCTGGACACTGTTTCTGACTGTTCAGGGAGTGCTGTACTGTGGTTCAAATCCTTCTTAGACAGCTGCCTATCAAGAGTGTGCTGGAGCAAAGGTACGTCCAACCTAGAACGCTGCAGTTTGGCGTTCTGCAAGGCTCTTACCTGTCCGCCTTCCTCTTCAACGTATATCACAGACCTCTATGTAACCTTTTGACTAAAAAGGGGGTGTTGTTTACAAATTATGCTGATGACACCCAACTGCTCCTAGAACCTTCGGATGATTTCACGGCCTGGTCACTCATTGTATGGCAGCCCATTGGCTGTGCCTAAGCAGTAACAGGGCAGAACTGATGGTGGTTAGAACAATCATTGCTGATGCGAAGCTTGAGCCGAGCTACTAGGAATTTACGATTGATAACTGTTCCATCCAAACTCAGCAGAAAGTACAAATCATAGGTGTGATCCTTGATTTTGCACTCAATATGGAAGCTCATGTTAATAACATCAGCAAAAGCTCTTATTATCATCTGGGATTATTGTGGCAGATTTCTACATTTGTGAAACAATTTTCACTAGATTGGACTATTGCAGTGTGCTACTGACAGGGACCCTCAAATCAAATGTACACAAGGTCCAAGGGACAAAAATGAAGTAGTCATTCTAAAGAAAGTCCCTTGACGAGAACACATTTCTGAATCTCGGCAGGAGCTACATTGACGCCCGGCGGATGCGAGAGTAAGATAAAAGCTAGTCACAATAACCCACAAATGCCGCTATGGCAAAGCCCCGGGTTATTTGACTGACATCGAATATATAAGGGTCTTTTGCAGTTGCTCATTCCAAATTTTGTTCTGTCTTTTATACTTGTTTTGATTTGATTCTAAAACTGCCCTCACCTTCACCCTGATTAAGAGTTTGGTTTTAGTGGTCAAATTTGAGCAAGTTCTGCCTGTTTAGGAGTTTACAATGAATTTCAAGTTCAACGAGGATTTTGCTCAAACTCATAATGTGGGTGTTTTTACACAGGCCCTTGCACATAGTAAAAGCTATGAGTTTGAGCGAAACCCTCTTTGAACTTGAAATTCATTGTAAACTCATAATCAGGCAGAATTTACTCAAATATTACCACTAAAACCAAACACATAATAAGGGGGCTAGTGTTCATGTAATGTTTTCTGTATCTGTTTGTCTCGCCTTTTATCACCTTGTGTGGGGGTGAGTGTTTTGTTCAAACCTTTTTCAGGGACTACTCTTCCCAGGAGAAACTGGGGCTACACTTCCCAGAAATCCTAACATCTGGTGACGTGTTTATAGACAACACCGGCACGTTAGCACTGGTGTGTCGCTACCGGTTTTTGCTGGTTCACGACGGATCGCGACCAGCGACCAGACCATAACCCTTTCACTGCTTCTTTCATCCGCTGTTTAAGTGCCTTCCAACAATATGGGTAAAGACTAGGATGCTATTTGTGCATGAGCCCCTGACAAATACACTGCACAGGCTCGGACATCACTATTAAAGTGATAGCAAATTTTTTTGCTAAGGCTAAGTCCAAATCCAGCACTACCTTTAATAGCATCAAAGCTTCTCCAGGCACTCTGTTCTAAAGTCAGCCATCCTCTGCCAGCCTCCTGTCACAGCCAGCACAGCGTGTATAGGGGATAACAATGCGGCCGATATGTGCGTTTCCAATAAAGGCCTCAGCACACGCAATGCCACCACAAATGACACTGACTCTGGCGAGCTCACAATAACTCCAGAGCTGAAAGATGTAGGTGAAGGCGATGTTGGGACTCTTAGGGATGTTACACTTAGGCCTAAGGGACCGGTGCCATGAAAACTGGCAAATGTGCACTCATCTATTGCTAATTCACTGAACCTTTATTTAACACTGTCTGTTAGCCAAGATAAAAGTGGATTACTGTGACCCGGGCAAGTAGTTAACAGACACATCTCTTGTGGTCCTGCTTTCAGTTGTTGTATGTTTTGCATTACATGGTTTTCTATGAATAAGGCTTTGTCTATTCTTATAAAGAGCTTTTGTGTCTGTGAGTCTACTTGGTCCAGTCTGTCACAACTCACTTTTTTCACAGCACATTGTACTCTGGGATATAGGCACAATATGCCCATTAAGTGCATCATAATGATTATGAAGATGATGACTGAGAGTCCAAGGTCACACACAGTTCTGTCTAAGACACTCCACTCCTGTATCCATCACGGAAGTAAACAAGTATTGGCCAATACCATTAGTTTTCTGCATGCAGTAGGTGGGGTGCTCGTAATATAGGGAGATGGGAAGACAGTGGCTGGAGGGGCTGCTGAGGCAGCGGTTAGGTGGGTAGGTCGGGTGCTGGTGAGGCTGTTCATGGGAGTGGCAGAGAGGAGATTGCTAGGGTCATTGTACAGGGACTGGGAAAGGAAGATCGGGGAGGAATTTAAAACATCTGCACAGGTTGGGGCTGGTGAAGGTCTGTGGGTTTGAGGGTGCTGGTGAAGATCCACACTAGGTTCTGTTGAAGGTGAGTGGGATTGGGTGCTGGTGAGGTTTAGCCAAGCAGCAATTGGGAGCTTGTGAGGCTCTTGGCGGGTGCGGGCTGACAACGGTGCATATGGGGTCGGTGGTGGATAGGTTTCATGGGAGTTCTGCGGAGGCAGTGGCTGGGTGGCTGGGTGGCTGCTGTTCAGGCCGGGGGTGGGTGGAATCTGGCCTGGGAATGTATGCATGGGAACTGGTTAGGCAGTAGTTTGGAGGGTGGTGGCTGGAACGGTGTGCAGAGAGTGGGTGGTTCCTGTGTGTGTTTGAGAGGCACTGTTTGGTTGGTCATTTACATGCTGGCAAGGCAGTGTATGGGTTAGTAAACACTGGAAAGGCAGTGGCTGTTTAGATGGGGTGGTGGGCACTGAGAAGGCATTGGGTGTGTGTTTGTGGGCACTGGTGAAGCACTGGTTGGGTACAGGCTGGTAAGGTAATAGTTGGCCATGTTTTGGATGGTGTACATTCACTGGGGTTATTTTTGCTCTCCTAATTCTGCCAGGGGAGAGTGGAGGCTGTGGGCGAGTGGCTGTGTGGGGTCTGGCCAGGCAGTGGGCAGAGCTTGGTGAGACAGGTTGGTGGGTGTGGGCTGGGAAATCTGTTTGGGTGGTGGGTACTGGTGAGGGTGGCAATGTTGGCAAGGAATTTGATGAGTCAATAGGTGGGTAATGGTGAGGCATTGGGTTACTGAGTGAGTGGCCTGGTTGGTGTTGGCATGGCAGTGGATGGGTAGGCACTGGTGAGGAAGTAGGTTGATGGGCGGGTGCTGGCAGGACAGTGAGTTGGAGGGTAGGGACTGGCATTGGTGTGCTGGTGGTGTATGCTGGCGAGGATTCATCAGTCCAGAAACCCTCATGCACAAGTAGCCAGGATTTCAAGGTCAACCCATTTCCAGTTGAATAGACTGGTACCCCTCATGCCCCTCTTGGCCCTGTGCCATCGAGCCACCCTCTAACAGGAAGTTTTACATATTCAAACTATCTTATTGTAACTCTTTTTACACTGGCTTTGCAGAGAGAGACAGGAACTGTCTGCAGAGAGTGCAGAACTGTGCTGTCTGCATGGCGTGAGGACTACAAAAACAGATCATGTTTCGGAGGCCAGGAGGGAGCTGAGGTGGCTATTAATTTGCAACCAAATTAAGCTGAAAAGGCTAGTAGTGATCTGGAGGGCCCTTCACCAGCAGGCCCTAAATATCGATGCCAGCATTTTTCCTGGGTAAGGGGCTGTCACACTCCGATATCTCATCTCCGGACCAGAGCCGTCGTCCCCCTTTCTCATCAAGCCCCACGATGGAACTCCATCCCTGTTCAGATTTGTCTCTCTGGTTCCCTTGGGCCCTTCAATATCTACTCACATTGGATTGATCAGTAACTGGCCTTCCCTGGTTTGAGCAGCTAACCAGGGCTCCTCTCCAAAGTTAGCTGATGGATTGCCTGGACTTTGGGTGGGTGGGGTGTGTGTTTTTTATGGTTTTTTAAGTAGGGTGTATTGGGTTTTAAAGAATCAACCAGGAGGTGGGGGTGGGGATTTTGTAGGGATGAATGGGGGGGGAGGGGTGGTGCCTCGAAGTCAAGAACATCAGTGCGCTTTAATAAATGTCTGTCTGTCTGTCTGTCTCTCTGCCTGCCTGCCTGCCTTTCTGTCTGTCTGTCTATTCATTCATTCAGGGAGGTGTTGGGGAGGCAGTGAGTTGGTGGCTGAGTGGAATGTGACCAGGCAGTGAGTGGGTGAGGGCTACTGAGACAGAGGGTAGGGACTGGCCAGTCAGCAGGGGGGTTGGAGTTGCTAAAGCAATAGGTGCATGGGCTTTGATGAGGCAGTGGGTGGACGGGGAGTGGATGCTAGTTAGTGTTCTGGTGGGGTACTGTGAGGCAGTGGTGGGTGATTGGGTGGGGGCTGTCAAGGCTGTGGGCAGGTGGACGAGTATTTGCTGGCAAGACTGTGGGTGAATATGTATGAACTAGCAAGGTAGCACTTGGGTGGCTATTTCATGTTACGGCATGGGTTGGTAGATGATTGGGGGTTGGCGAGGCAGTGTATGTGGCCTGGCAAGTGTCTGCAAGGGGGTGAGGGTGCTGCCAAAGGACCAAGATGGGAGGCTTAGTGACACTTAGCAAGGGGCTGCTGCAAGAGGACAGCAGCGAGTGGTGGTTGTGAGTGTTGGCGGGGGTGCTGGCAAATGTTCATCAAGGTGCTGGTCCACAGTGTGGTTTAAAGGCCAGGTACTGTACATGTACAAAAAAAGCCAAAAAAAGTTTGAGGGATGACATTGGTCAAAAGGCCAGTTAGTTAAAGTAATCCTCTGCCAGTGAACCACTGGGAAAAGTGTAGTCTCTGGGATGGCTTTCATCTAGGAAGCCCTCACGAAGAATTGGAGAAATTAGTTTTTTGCTGTATGGTATCATAAAAGAGGACAAGTGACAGAAAACTAAAAATGGGATTACTGCAGGATTTCTCTGACAGAAACCCTCTTTGTAAATTAGTGACTCTGGCTTTTTCCAATGAAGAGCCAGCTTTACAGGAATCCAGTAACAGTGTGTGTGAATCCGGACTGCCATTGCTTATCTACTAATTCTGGCAGCCAGGCAAGATTACTGTGACCACTTAAAATA
Source organism: Desmognathus lycos (assembly GCA_035049765.1). NCBI lineage: Eukaryota > Metazoa > Chordata > Amphibia > Caudata > Plethodontidae > Desmognathus > Desmognathus lycos. Next base: position 11,408 of record JAWWMH010000001.1, on the reverse strand, counting down.
CCTTTCCACAGGTATTTCCACAGTGGAGTAAATAAAATGTCTCTGCAGTGCTCTTGCAGTAGGAGAGCCCTTTTTTAAGCAACATCTACAGTTTTCTGCTTCATGACATCACAAGAGATGTCTTAAGCCAGAAAACTAAAAAGATCATCGATATTCCCACAGACTAGCTTTTACAAAGCCTTCCTTTGAGGGTACAAGTCTCCCACAGTCATTTCATACTCCCTGCCTGAGTTTTGCTTTGTTAGGAAGACTGGGTGGTAGGAAGAAACACCAGGGTCTGAATGTCATGGCAAATACTTGGACAAAAAAGCAGTGTTAGAAATGAAGAGGGTTTTGTTGATAGTTCAATGGGCTCCTGTGCCCACATTTCTAGAAGCCTACATCATTATTAGGGATCCCAAAATATTAAGTACTGCAAAATATAATTGACCTGTAACCCTTTTTTGCACATACACTGCAAGTCTTCCTTCACCTTCTGCATAGGCAACAACATTGCTGTGTACAGTTTCATTTCAGTCGCTTTATACACTCAGCCGTGCACAAATGCACCCCCTGTTGTGCTCCTGCTCCTCAGCCCTCACTTGCCAAACAATGCTCATCTATTCTTCCTCACCTCTGCAGCTTCCTGCTAACCCCTAATTCTCAGAACCTGTTCCCCAGACTGTTCTCCTCTGCCTGGGCTTTCTCATCTACACTGTTCTGGGCACACCGGCTCCTCTATCCTGGCCTTCATTTGCCCTCTCGGGTATTCTGGTTTGTTCCCTCTGACACACTCTTGTTCACAGCAGCATCTGGCAGCGCTGGTCTGCCCTTGCAAGCTCGCAATATGTTATGTTATGTTATGTTATGTTATGTTAATTCGTATTTGTATAGTGCCCCGACCCCATTTGTGGCTTTACGGCGCTGAATATGCTACACCCCCTCATGCAGCCGTATTACTCTGCGCATTGCACTGACTGGTGACCAGAACATAGCTACAGAATCAATGATTCACACTTGATGCGCATCGTATTGCCAGTTAGATCCCCAAAATGAATGTGCAATGAGCAGATGCAATGCAGGTAGCCCAAATTAAAAATTAGAAGCCCGGGCTCCAGGAATCCTGCTAAATTTCAAACCCTGCAAAGGCATCAAGGTAAAATCTGAACTCAGTCTAATTAACAACTGTCTCATGGGATATCAACCAAAAAGAAACCTGTTATTTAATACAGATGGTTATAAAATGTGCTAAATCTTATAAAAAAAAGATGGACGAGTGTGGTTCATGCTATGGAAGGTTACTTAAAGTGTCAATGTAGTCTCAAGTCTTGCAAAAAATTGGCGATACAATCATGTTAGTAACAAAGCAAAAAGCAGTTTTTATATTCAGTAGATTTAACATTAAATTTGCATGTATATTTTTTTCATGTTTTAGGTTGTTGAACATCGCAATCGGGCCGTGGAGGCTGAATCCTTGGTAAGAAAAATACAATATATATATATATATTTAAATGAAAGAAAAATGTTTCAGCTGTGACGACATGTGACTTCTAGGGAGGAAAAGTCCCACCCCGTACCCATCCCGGGGGATCGATACAATGGCTATGAGCCGAAAAACATAGAATATGGACACGAGTAGGATCCCCTCACTCATCCCCTGATACTCACACGTTGTTCTAAGGGTCTGTTGATGTAGGGTGTTGGTGAGTTGGCTGTTCCATGTAGAGTTAATTCAGGCCTTAAATCTTTGCCTCTTCTGATACTATCTCTGTGCACCATACGAGAACCTGTTATAGTGGCATTTGCAGTATAGTTTTTTATTTGCTGTATATACTTTGTTTCTTTGAATTAGGAATGCCTTTTTAATTTCTGTATATATTTTTCTTGTTTGGTTTTTCCTCCTCCTGTTTGCTCCTCCTAGGGCTGTAAGCGAGGGCTCTTGTTTTAAGACGCCCTCCGCCCTCGGCACTCCTTCTTGAGCTTAGATTCCAGGCTCACGCCACAGGGAACTACATTTCCCAGGACTCCCAGGATGCTTTATTTTTACATCGCTGACACATCAGCGCCGGCTTGTCTGCCCGGTTTGTCCCAGTTCATGTCCGGGCAGGACAGCAGACTGCATGTCCTGCTGCCCATTGTGTAAGTTTATAGCTTGCAGCTTTTTATTTCGTTGCTTATTTTCTGCCCTGTTTGTGGGAGTGGCCATTATGGCCTCTGAGCTAGTGTGTTATCAGCAGGAAGAGTGGATGAGTGTGGGGGATGATGAGTGGTCTGATGGCCGGTCTGATTGCCTGTGTCTCTGGGAAGGTGTTAATTTCCCTCTACTTGTGGATTCACCTCCCTCTGGGAATTGCTGTAGAGATTCCACTGCTTTGGACTTAGATTCTAACCCATTAGACTATACCTCTGATGTTGTATTGGTTCTGCCTCCTTCTGAACCTTCTTCAAGTAATGGTTCGCTTGGTCCGCCCTGTGCAGCGGCCCCACCCTGTGCTGCTACTGATCTTTTCGATGTCCCTAGCGTTGGCAGTGTTTGTGGCATGTACACCAGGACAGTTGTAGCCAATTGTCTCTGGTTTCGGACCAGGTTTCCTCTGAGCCAACTCTAAACACAAGCACTAACATCGTCTTGGCTGTGGATGATTTTATGGGTACCAATGCTGACGTGCTTGTCTGCCCTGGGTCTTTGTCGCCTCATCTGGCCTGTGCCTGAGCCTATGACTCTAGAAGAGGCCTCCTCGAATGCCCCTGTTATAAAGAGGGGCCCTGGCTCTGTCACACTTTCCTCAGACTGTAGTTTAAAAATATCATTACTGAATACCGTGTCTCTGGTGTAGTACTCAGTCGAGCTGGCAGACTGTATTATTTATGAAATCAATGACATTATGGCACTTACGGAGACTTGGCTGAACAATACAGCTTCTCTTGCCGCTATGTTGGCTACCCCTGAGGGATACAAGATGGTTAGAATGGATTGTGTCTCCTCTATTGGGGGTGGTGTAGCACTTACCTTTAGAGACACACTGGGTATTCACCGCCTTACCTCCTCCACTATTGAACAAATCATTGTAAAGCTGACAGTTCATCACAATGTTTCCATATGTTTATGTCTTCTTTATAGACCTCCCCATCAGATGCCATTGCTTGAGGAACAATTTCTGGCTTATAACCGATCTGGCTAAACCATCTTCTAGAATGGTAATCCTTGAGGATTGTAATCGTGCCATCTCATCTAATCACGAGCCCTCTCACAGTTCTGTGTTAGTGGCCATGAATGCCTTAAATTTTAATCAACAGGTCTCTACTCCTATGTATCGTGAAGGTAATATTCTGAATTGGGTTCTTTCTCGTAATATTCATTTATCCTCGTTGGAGATTAGTCCTTGCCCTTGGTCTGATCACTGTTTCGTCTCCTTTTCTCTTCTTCTTCCGGATAAACCCAAACGTCTTGACTCTGCTCCGAGGCCTACGGCTATGGTTCAAAATTTCAAGCACTTTTATTTGACTTTACTTTATTGACTAGATTAACATGCCACACACAAAACGGGAGACAGACGAACAGAACATGATGAGCTGGAAAGCCAGAACAGATACCAGGAGCACAGGGTGTGGGCCCTAGGCAAAGTACAGGGTCTTCACAGCTCGTTTAAAGAGTCTAGCGAAGGGATACTTCAGATAGACACGGGCAGGTCGTTCCAGAGACGGGGGCGAGCACGTCAAACATGGACGCACCCACGGACTGGAGCTTGTGCCGGGGTTGAAAGAGTTTGTGCTCTACCCCACTACGAGTGACCCTAGTGGCTGTGGCTGGGGTAAGGAAGGTAGGGCGGACAGCGTTCGCCCTGCACTTGTGGACCAAGGTGACCACCTTGTGATGGATGCGTTGCTTTACTGGGAGCCAGTGGAGGGCCCGCCGCAAAGGGGCAATGTGCTCACGGGGGCAAATTTTGCTACCATTGCTGAGACCATTCTGTATAATCTAGAATCTCCGTCTGATGTGCATGTTTTGGTGGATCAGTATTGATTGGTTGTTGACACAGTTACGAATTCCTTGGCACTTGTAAAAAGCAAGGCAGTTAAGCCTGAGACGGCTAAAAATGTATGGTTCAATGATGATGTTGTTCGTCTTAGGCAGGGTAAAAGGTCTGCCGAACCTATTTGGCGTGCATCTCAATCTGACGAAAATAAGGTCAATTACAAAACAGCTGCCAGGGCATATAAGCTAGCCATTATTGCAGTCAAACAGGAGGCCTATAATAAGAGAATTGATAATGCCAGGCCCAATTCTAAAGACATTTTTTGCATTTTGAGGGAACTAGATGGGAGGAAGGTACAGGGAATTGATGCTTCTAGAAGCAGGATTCAGGATGCCTTTGTGGATAAAATGGAGATTCACCATATGGCCATTGGTAAACGCCAGATTTAGATTTAGATTTAATGATTTATACTGGTGCGCAACCGCCCTTAGGCCTCGGCACACCTCAATCGTCACGCACAGGCAGACAATAAGACAGCAGAACTTCAAAAAACCGGTAGGCAAGTGGAGCTCATGACTGCATGTAATCAAGTTGCATCAAATAAGAATGTCTTGAGAGCCTTTTTAAAGGAGTCGCGTGATGGAAGAGAGCGAATGTGTACTGGAATTTGGTTCCAGCTCTTAGGGGCAGTGAAAAAGAATGCCCGACCCCCAAATCTTTCGAGCTTAGTTCTGGGGACTTCAAGTTTTTGCTCGGCCGCAGATCTTAACCTTCTGCACTGTTGGATAGGTCGTATATGTTTTCTAAGATAGGCTGGCGCAGTCCCACTTAGACAATTGTAGGTAATTGAAGCCTGTTTGTGTACAATACGCTGCTTGATCGGCAGCCAGTGCAAATTGCGTCTAGATGAAGTAACATGGTCCCTTCTTGAAATGCCTGAAACTAAGCGGACCGCGTTGTTCTGTATAACCTGGATAGTGGAAATAACCTTGGCATCTGCCCCTGCGAGAAGGCTGTTGCAATAATCCAACCGGGAATGTATGAGGGCTCCTGTGACTCTTGCCAAGTTCTTATTGGACAAGTAGGGTTTAAGTTGCTGTAATAACTTCAGAATGTAGGCACAAGATGACTTTAAGTGTAAGGCTTGTTTGAGGTGAGCATCCAAGCAGAAACCCAGAGTCTTAACATTCTTCACAACCTTGATACAGCCGCCTTCGATAGAAAAAGATACATAGGAATCAGACAACCTGGCTAGTTTTTGACGAGAGCCCAGGATCAGCATCTCTGTCTTCTCGCCGTTAAGTGCGAGTTGATTCCTCGCCATCCATTGTTGAATGAAGGCGTAGATGTTCTGCACTTTTACTGAGTCCTTAGCGTAATCACCCGTCAGGGGGATGAAGAGCTGGGTGTCGTCGGCGTAGAGTTGGTAAAACCCACGCCGAACGACTCCAGCTCATCAAATAGAGGACGGGTATATAAATTATAAAGAGTGGGGGAAATACATGCCCCCTGTGGCACTCCTCTAGTAAGAGGGGCAGGTGTGGCGGAGGCAGTGCCTATCATAACCCGTGTATCACGATCCTGTAAGAATGATGCGACCCAGTCTGCCGCCTCCTTCGAAAAGGCGAAAAGGTCTCTCAATCTGGCAATCAGGAGATCATGGCTGACTAGGTCGAACGCAGAGCTTAAGTAAAGGAGGAGCAACAGGACCGGACGGCCACTATCTATAATCTGACACAGATTATTCTTCAGGTCTAAAAGGGCTGTCTGCGCCCTCCTGAAGCCTGATTGACCTTGGTGCAGCAGATTAGAAGTTTCCAGAAAATCTATTATCTGAAGGAATGCGATGCGATCTAAGATTTTCAACAAAAAAGACACGTTTGTCACAGGTCTATAGTTTAACGGGCAGTTTACGTCCAGAGAAGGCTTTTTTAATAATGGTGTGATAATAGATCCCTTAATGCACAGCGGCACTTTGGATTCAGCAAAGGAGTTATTCACCAATTGGGCAATAAGTGGGGCCAGGGTAGGAAGAGATTTCTGCAATAGTGAGGCAGTGAAGAGATCATCTTTAAAAGATGTGGGTTTCATTGCGTTAACAATTTTAATCACCTCCTCTACTGAGACTGGTTTAAAGACAAACTTAGAGGAATGTGAATAGTTAGAAGTGTCCACGGTTGCAGGATTAGGGACGTTAGGCCCCTCTTGGAAGGTGGCTAATTTCTTTCTAATTTTATCCATATGGCTATCTACTTTTTTAAATAGCGCATCCTGAATGGTCTGGCACCAACAATCATCCACTTGTGTTGGAGATGCTTCAGGTTGTTTACCCTCCAACTCTTTAATTATTCTAAACAATTCTCGCGCATCCGATGCGGCCATCTCGATGCGAGAGTTATAATGCTCCGCTTTAGCGTTCAGAATCGTATCTTTATAGGTTGATGCGGCAATCTCATACAGTTTTTTTGTCCCTTCATCCGGGTGCCTTCGCCACAGCCTCTCGGCGGTCCGTTTGGCAGTTCTAGCTGCCACCTTTGGGCCTCGATTGGCCCAAAGGTGGCAACCGGTGTTCTTGGTACCACACGCCCTTGGTATCTTTTTGTTTTAGGCAGGTCTCAGAGCCTAAAGTCATCAGGATTTTCCTGAATATGAAGCCTACCTCGTGCAAGGGCGATATTTGTCCGGCTAATGTCATTCTGGATTCAATTGAGACTCTGGCGCCACATATCACTAAGATTATAAATGTTTCTTTTTCCTCTTCACTTGTTCCTTTGGTTTCGAAGGAAGCCTGTTTTTTTCCCTCTTCTGAAAAAGGAGTGTTTGGACCCTGCCTTTGCCAGTAGTTATAGGCCAATAACTAACGTTCCTTTCTTGCTTAAGATCCATGACTGTGTGGCCTACAATCAGGTTCAGGAGTCTTTGGCGGTGCAGAGCATCCTGGGTGGGTGACAGTCTGGTTTCCGTGCTAGACACATAACAGAAACTGCCCTAATAGCTCTTAAGGAGAACATAGTAAAGATCATTGATGGCAGCCAATCTGTGCTCCTGATGTTGCTGGATTTCTCGGCTGCCTTTTATCTTGTCGACCACTCCATTTTGGTCAGTCGACTCATTAAGGTTGCCGGCCTCTCCATCGAGGCTGCCAGTGGGATTCAGTCCTTTCTAAGACAGAGAACTGCCAGGGTTTTTTTTGGGCGATTGTTCTGCCCCTCTGACTGTTTTGTCGTGTGGGGTTCTGCAGGGTTCTCGCCTGTCGCAAATGATCCTGGTAGTCGGTGTATTTACTATGTAAACCAAACAGTTGACACGGTGAAAAACCACATGAAACACCATACTCAAACAACCTGATCTTATTAAGTGCGAGAGGTGGTTGCGTGTGCTGTGGATATTAGTTCCCGGGTGAGTTACAAACTTCGTACTTTCACTCTGTGTTTGTTAGTTCACGTGCACCTTAATCCCATTCCCTCCATGTGGGTACTCCAATTCCGCATGAACACTGTATGTACCAGTTGGCCGGCAGTATGCCACCTCCACTGAGGGAAAAACAAGGTTTAGCCTGGATCTTATGCTACTTGAACAACACCATGAGGGATTTGTTCACCTATATTTATTAAATTTGCTTCTCAAGTTAGGAACATCATTGTATAAAATGATGACGCTTAAATGTTTGCCAGATTACATTATTCTCTGATTTATTTACTGAGCAGGGGAACAATGTTCATTTTTTTTGGAATGTTTTATGTTTTATGTTTTTAAGAAATTGTATTGTAGATATCTTGTTGTGCTTAAAAGTGCAAATAAAGATTTCTAACAACAATAGGCAGACCCTTATTCTTGGCCTAAAACCCCTGCGTTGTGATTTATTTTATTGTGTGGTATCAAGCTGTTACTGTTTTTCAAGGATTCTAAGCAGCAAGCACGAATAAAATGCTTTTAAGACATTTTGCCCTGGTATAACCATACCACACCCACCTCAATCCTTTCGTTTCCCTCGCTCGTCCGTGTCGACATCTCTCTCCCTGGTAACCCACCCTGCTAAGCATCAGGTTTCCCCTATGCTGTGTCATCGGGCATGGGCTTCCAGTCAGGGAGACGTCGAGTCACCGGCCTTCAGCATTTCTAAACGCCCGGTGTGAGAAGACCCGTAAAGGGTTGGCCGATACACGGCTGTGCTTCTGGTCCTCAGATGGTCCAAGCCTATTTGCGCACCAATGTGTGGAATTGAAATGACTCAAGAATGGCAAGGCAAATTTTTATTATCCATCTTAAAATTATTTTTATTCAAAGCAAAGTAAGTGAGGCAGTGCCTCTGGCAAGCATAGATGCCAGTGAGCTCCAAAGACCTCGAGCACGGGCTCTTTATACACTTTCAATTACATTGCCCCCTGTGAAGCAATAATAATTGGCTTAATCTACGTTGAGGCAGGATGCCTCCTTTACTTCTCACACTTTCAGGCTGACTTCATTCCGGAAGAGTCGATACTCCTTTCTTATTTTCTTGACATTGACAAGGGGTCCTAGCTATGGCAGCAGTTACAAGGGCACAAGATAGCAGTTTAATAATAATTTCATATGTGGGACCTCTAATTGTGTCCACCATAGCGGATGTTATCTACCGGCCAAGCGGAGGATGATCTGCCGAGCTCTGCGTGTGGTGCAGCGTTCGGAGGCACAACCTTGGCCTTTCCCAATCAAAGGCTGCACCCATCTTCAATGACAAATTTAGGAGGCAGCTTAGCTCACCCTCGGCACCTAGAAACAGACTTGGTTCTCCATCTGTTTTGTGTCTATCGCAACAGATGACCTCAGAGGTCCAAAATACCATATTGTTTATGGTGCAACGTGCTCAATAAAGTGAATCAAACACATTTAATATAAAACATATACTTTACTCTTCGGTTAGGTCATGTATGATTACTGGGTGCCTGCTAATATGTTCTTTAACAATCTATGGTGAGAATAGACATACTACTAATCATGCTTTAAATGCTGCTACGTCCTCATCCAAGATCTGCCGTCAGACCCTACGTTTATATTTGGACCACGACACCAGTAATTTGTTTGACACCAAGGCCCCGTTTTTAATTCAGCAAATCCCCACAATTCGCAGATTTCAAGTGTATCGACGAATAGGATTTTTTTGTTGCATATATCCTTTTTCTGTGAGTTGTACAACAAAATCCTGTGTTGCTAATATTATGACCTTGTTCAAACAATTAGATTTTATACAAATCAGACCCTTGGGCCCTGATTACGAGTTAGGCGTTAGGGGAGTCCGTAAGTACCGATCCGGTACTTACCGACTCGCCAAATCCCTAACTCGCAATTAGGACTTATTTTTGAGGTACGTACCGCAATGCACTATGGCATTGTGGTACATACCGCAAACGGCACCCTACCGCATGTAAAATCTGGTAGAGTACCACTTTTTGGCGGTACGTACCGGTGTGGTACGCACCGCCAAAACCCGTTTTAATATATATATATTTTTTACTATTTTTTTTTCGTGCCCTGCTTCCTATGGAAGCAGGGCACTACCGCCCCCCATACTTGAGTGGTATATTTTGCAGTAATCCCTGTGGGTATTACCGCAAAATATCTCTCTCGTAATTTCCAAGGGATTATGCAGTAGGCGGTAGGTACATTGGTACCTACCGCCTACTTCATAATCAGCCCTTAGCCCCTTACCGTGCAGTAATGTACTTTTGGCGGTAATTACCACCAAAAGTACATTACCACCCAACACGTAATCAGGGCCTTGATGTATTATCTCAGATCTTTGCAAAGCATAATATCTATGGCAACAGAGGTACACGTTTTGCCTGATGTTAGGCTGGCTTATTACTTGATATAGTATCTTATGTTTTTAACCTTTTTAGTCGGTATTTATTTCTTCAAACTCCTTGTGCTTTTTAATTGATTTTCCTTTGTATATTAATCAATTGATTTGATTTCTGTATTTATCTTTACTGAATGTGCACTTAAATGGAATTTTATTTCCGAATCAAGTTATTGATTGATTGATTAAGTGAACAAAACTAGTGTAACTCTTGCTGAAATATTTGGATATGATCATGTTATTAAGAAATATAAAAAAGACTATTTATATTGTGTAGGTTCAACATTAAATTTGCATTTATGTTTTTTTATGTTTTAGTATTTCGACGCTCACTGGCTGGCCTGGGAGTACTGCGAGGCGGTAAGAAAAAAACAGCAATATATATCTAAATGATGTGCTTAGCAAAAAATTAATTAGCTGTAACTAGTGAACAATATGTCATTAATGAACTGAAAATAGTTACTCCAAAGATAATTAAGGTGATAATTAATTTTGGCAATTATTGTTTACATTAAGTGCAATACTTCCTGAAAAGTAACAGATTAAACAAAAAAAGATTTTAGAAACCCAGACTTAGTCTTGAGGACATGAAAGGAGCTTCAGTAGTTCTGGAAAAATCTTGATTCAGATCCCAGAACTCCATCTATGTTACTGAATTTGTATGATATATATTATGATAAGGTCCCTTTGTTGTGTAACATTAATTTGCTATGAATGTAGCATCATAATTTACTGTATGTGAAAGATGTGCTTCCCTGGGGAGTACGTGCCTGCCGACTGTATACACTAACAGTCATATCCCGGTAACATCCCCGTATCATCCAGTTGTCAGGATAGGAGGCACCTTTAACACTTTCTCAAATCCAACAAGACCCACAGGGATCACTCTGATCAGCCTTTATGGGAGACTTAGAAAGATTCCCTGAGCTAAGTAAGGAAACCAAATTCCAGAGAGTGACTGGCAAGTTAATCTCATTCAATATTTTCCCAATTGGCAGAATACAATGTGTTACTATGCACGTTTTAAACCACCCTTTACTATACTGGCAAAAGTGAGATTAGCTAATTATTGTAGGTCCAGTTCTTCCTCATGGGTCTTCATAATATTTATCAGTTTTAGAATTATGTCTGCCCTACAGGGGGATCTCAAAACACATTTGTACAGAGTAATAGACTCTCGCTGAAAAATATGCACAGTGAGGAAAATGCCTTTGCTCTTTTAAGCCAATGACATTTTATTGTTAGGCAGAGGTCCTGATCTAAACAAAGAACGCTTAACATGCGGCTGCATTGTACATGGAAGTCAAGCGAAATATTGGTACTGTGATGCTGTCAGCCCCCCCAATGTGGATTCTTGGAATATATTTGTTTGGTTGCAGATATGCCGGAGACAGTAATTTTTTGTCAGTGTCAGCAGATACACTTGCAGATATAAGCGCCCTTTGTGACGAGAGAGGGGCCCGCAGTAGCAACCGGCCCTTTTCGCACTAACACACCCCCTAGTTCAGCGCCCTTAGCCTGCCTCGTGCAGGGACTTCCAGAGATAACTAGGGGTGTCAAATAACCAGGATCGCTCGCTCTTAACGTGCAAACACCAGAAATGCCACAAAACA